>NW_026473591.1:0-143004 GCF_026875155.1 Cherax quadricarinatus | reverse complement strand
CCCCCAAAAAAAATAAAATGCAATGTCACCCCAGAATTTTTCAACGCCCACAAGGGGCAGTCAATTTCACCTGCACTCAACCGATATTCACCACTGGAATCCCTGATCAACCTACTCTCAAAAAGTCACCGCTTTGTGGCACTCGACTACACCACAAGGAAGAAATTCAGGACTCTCCAGAATGGGGCTGCCGAAGACAGACTCTCACCTAGCAGGACTGTTAATAATCAATCACCGTGAAGGCAAGTTTCCCCAGCACTTTGCTGCCTGCTAAAGCTGGAGTGTGGCTCCAAAACAAAACCCTGTAATTTGGGCTGCCTCCGCCCTCCTATGCTGCTGAAGATGCTAAACGAGAAAACACTTCCCACTTGGGAGTCACCGCAAGACAGAAGAAGAAGTCATTCTCCAACCGGAGGGCCCCAAGAAAGAATACAGAAGAAAGAAGAAGATGAATGACACCCCCCTGCCCGGGAGGCCACCGCCGGTCGCCATCTGGAGAAGACCTGGGCTGGAAAGTACTGGCAAACCTACAACAACAATCCATGTATTCTTTGGCCTTCAGTGATAGAAAACGGGGGTTTGAAGAGGATAACTGCACTAGAACATCAGTTTACTAAGAAAACCACTGAAACAAACGTGATTTTCACGAAAAAAAAATCGAGACGGGGGGCCGGCCGGCGTTCCAGGCCAATATCTGGGAAGTAACTTATTCACTTATTTCACTTATTTCCCCCTTTATTACTTAATTAAGTGAAATAACTTTCACAGAAAATTGTAAAATAATGATTTCTCTAATTTAAACCATACCACGGGCGGGATTTGAACCCGCGGTCAGAGAGTCTCAAAACTCCAGACCGTGGCTAATGCGACGGTCTGGAGTTTTGAGACTCTTCGACCGCGGGTTCAAATCCCCCCCGTGGTATGGTTTGTTTGCAATCGTGTCATTACAGTTTTCTCTAATTTGCTATTATTCATTTTGGAAATATTCCAAATACTTTGGGATTTATGTGGGAGTAAAGGGCAGATTTTTTTGCAACATTCCAAGAACTAACAAACTTTATTTTTTTGTGAAATAAAGATAAGTTATTTAGAGCAAAGAAATTAATTAAAAATTCGTATTAGCATTGTTCTCTCAGCACCAAGTGTCTAAATAACCTTACATCGTCCCATATAGGAATACCTCCCTGCCAAAGGGCATTTTCAGTAAATCAGTCCTTTTTCAGTCTTTTCTCAGTTGTTTTTTTGAGGTATCTTATTGATAAATATTTACAGCAAATAGAGAAAACACTTCGTCTTGTGCACCAAAACTGAAGGAAATCTGACAGTAAACAAAAAGCAACAATTACTTGGATGACGGGCCCCCTTCAGCTTGGACAAAGTCCGGGGAGAGCACATTATTAACCCGAACACGGAAATGTCTATCAGTTAAAAAGTTCTTAAGGAAGGATGGTAATTGCCTCGGAGGCCTAAAGAGTGGGCTTGGGCCAAAATATTATACCTCCAAGTTGCGTCATATGCCTTCTCAAGGTCAAAAAATATGGCAATAACTGAGTGGTTATTCGCAAAGGCATTATGAACATACATATCCAAGCGTAGTAAGGGGTCTATGGTAGATCGGCCCTTACAAAAGCCATATTGACTAGTGGAAAGACTGTTGTGTCTCTAAATACCACATTAAACGTCGATTTACCAGACGTTCCATCATGCAAACTGCACTAGTAAGAGCAATGGGACGATAGTGGGAGGCATCATGTCCCGTAGTACTCAGCTTGCAGAAAGGGAGAACAATGGCAGATTTCCACAGCTGGGAAAGAACTCCTTGTGACCAAATAAGATTGAAGAGGCGTAAGAGGACTGCAAGGGCTGACTGATGTAAATGTTTGTAACATCCGAATATGAATGTCGTCAGGCCCCAGCTGCCGATGATCGGCAAGCTGAGGGTGTTGCCCCCAGTTCCTGAAGTGTACAAGGCACATTATACTGTTCTTCTCTGAGAGAAGAAAAGTCCAAGGGTACTGACTCTCTGGCAGACTTTGAGGAAAGAAACGAGGGGCATAGATGGAGCCCCCGGGAATACGGACCAGATGAGTGCCAATTTCAATGGCAACGTCAAGAGGGTTTGCTATATCAACACCGGGAACCATAGAACAGGAGCCGGGTCAAGAGAGTATTTACCACTCAATTTCTCACTTTTTTCCAGACTGCACTCATAGAGGAAGCAGAGGTGATGTGGAAACATAATCTCGCCCGCAAGTGCGTTTACCGTTACAGATGACATGACGAGCGACCGCATGCTTCTGCTTAAAATCAAGAAGTCTCTCATTAGTTCTATTGTACCGGTACCTGCCCCCTGCAGCGTTTCAAACGTACTGCACGAGCACAAGCAGAAGACCACCAAGGCACACACTTCTGTGAATGCCTGCTTGAGGTTTTGGGTATAGAATGAGAAGCTGTAGTTAAAACTGACGTCGAGAAGAGGTGTTAGGAGCTCATCAGTGGAGGATGAAGAAAGAACCTCACTAAAAGCAGTGAGCTGCGAGTGAAGGTCCCAATTTGCCCAATCAAATTGCCAGCGAGGGCTACAGAAAGGTGGTGAATATGAAGGAGAAGTAAGAATGATTGGAAAATGATCACTGTCATGTAAGTCCAGTAGAACAGACCAGGCAAAGTCTAGTGCAGTGGAGGAAGAGCAGACCGACAGATCAATGCAAGAGAGAGTATGAGTACGAGGATCAAATGGGTGGGAGTTTCCGTATTTAAAACATGGAGGGGGTGAGAGGCGAGAAAAGCCTTCAACTGAATGCCAAGTGAGTCACAATGAGACCCCCCCCCAGAGGAAATGGTGGGCATTAAAATCGCCAAGTAACAGAAGTGGTGGTGGTAAGGATGAAACAAGAAAGGCAAAATCTGGGATAGAAAATGCCCGAGAAGGAGAGAGATATAAAGAACATATTGTAAACCACTTATTCAAGCGGATACAGGCTGCAGTGTAATGCAGTGAGGTATGGACAAATAGTTGACAGTATGGAATATCATTGCGTAGAAGAAGGGCACATTCATTAAGGGTCTCATCTGAGAAAGGATCCGAAGAATACAATAAATTATAGCCTGAGATAGGTTGGAAAACAGCTGAGTGTAATTTTGGTTTTGTAAGAAAACACCAACAGGGGAAAACCTGGAAAGCAACATCTGAAGCTCACACCCAATTACTCCTGAGGCCGCAGATATTCCACTGTAAATAGGCCATGATTGGCAACGAGGAAAATACCAGGAATCCGAAGGAAGGGCACCTACGGACTAGAGGGGTTAGAAAAGTCTACATGCGGTGGCATCGGAAGACGTTCAAGCAGCGAAGGAAAGGAGCTTTGCGAAGAATGGAATTGTGGAGATGGAGGAGAGGGAAGAGAAGGAACAGGAGGTGGATCAGTGTCCATTGAAGGTTTAGTCTCTGCAATATATTCTGAATAGTGTCAAGTGTTTCTGAATTCAAAGACGTTGTATGGGAGACAATATTGGAGATAGAAGGAGGAGGGTGAGTAAAGATTGGGACAGTAATGGACTGCACTAAAGTAGGGGGGGATGAAAACATGTTAGGAACTGGAGAAGAAGTGTGGGAGGGGACAGAAGAGGCGAAAACCTAAGAGGTGGCAGAAGAGGGAGAGACTTGGGAGGGGGCAGGGGGAGGGAGGCACAGAACGAGGAGGGGGTAAACCTCCACACTTGTAATAGAGCCAGTGAGAGGGGAAGGACCAGGCACAGAGACTGGAAAGATAAAATGGGGGGTCGGAAGAAGGGAAGGAGGGGACAAGGAAGATTTGAGCAAAGGGGATTTTTTGGACTTCTGAGAAGTAGAGGGGGCGATTGGTAGGTGTCATATGAGATCTTGTCGGTACTGGGGCTTGTGAGTGAGAACTCGAAGATGTCAGAACAGACTGAGGTGTTGAAGTAGGGACGTCTGAGCCCAGGACAGCAAAAGAATTAGACACAGGAGTGACTATGGGAGGGGTAACAACAGAGGAGGCTGCAGAAGATGGGACCCCAGAAGTGGGGGGGACATTTTTGAAACACGAGAAAGAGAAACACGGGGTAGTCTCCCTTGGAGGCAGAGATGAGAAACTGCCATAGCGTAAGGGAGACCCTCTGCTTCTTTTCAGGCAATGGATTTCATGCTCATTTAAGTAGACCTGGCAATGGCGAGAGTACGAAGGGTGAGCCTCATGACAATTAAGGCAAGAGGGAGGTCGACTGCAAGACGTATTAGAATGGCTGTCGGCACACAGACTGGGCATTCAGCTATAGATCTGCAATATTTCGCTGGGTGACCAAATCGCCAACAATTTCTACACTGTTGCGGTGTAGGGATCACCTTTCGAACTTGTAACCAATGTCCTATGACATAAACAGAGGACGGGAGTTCACAGCTGTCGAAAGTTAATCGAGCCACATTGCAAGGGTATCATCTCCACCCACAGGCAGGAAGGACATAAGTGTCTATGTTGGAGGTTGGGAGATCCTGGAGTTCCAGCTGTTCAAGAATGTCATTGCCACATGTCTGGAAATTCTGTTGGACTATGGTATGGGGAAGAATGACAGTACCACTACAAGAATTGAGAGAATGATGTTTTTCAATAGTGATAGGAATAGTAACGATATGTAAAAGGAGAGAAAGATCATGAGCTTGGGTAGCATTCTGGACAGTGACAATGCGTGTACTGCTCTTGAGAGCATGGCGTAGGAGTGCTTTGCCAAATACTATGTTCAGAAAGATAGGCAATAGAAGAAGTCGGTCATAAAGTAAAGAATTTAGTCCATTGTGTGGTCCAAAACTGAGCGTAGAGAGGGAGTGCATGATGTGTCAGTCTTTTCTGAGTAGAATGGGAAGGTAACAAAGTAACATCATCAGGAGATTGTCGTTGGCGTTTAGAGTGGGACCAGAGTTGGTCCAACGTGGGACGGGCTGGCAATTCGAAAATTGCCGCACCATAGAGGAGAAGGCTGAGGCCGGAAGCATAATCAAAGGAGGGCGGAGGTCAGACAAATCGGAGGAGTCAGCCAAGACCCGGTACTTGAAGCTGATGAAACAGCACCAGCAAGAGGTACAGGGGCATCAGGAGTGTCCAAAGAGTGGTCAAAAAACGAGGCAGGGTCAGAACAGGGTGCGGTATCAGTAAGGGGCCCAGGGGTAGCAGGTTCATGGACTAGGGCTTCCATGGTTAGGTTACTTCTTTCTTTTTGTGTTTTTAAGAAAAAAAAAAGAAAAGAAAATAAAAAAAAAGGGGGGGGAACGGGAGGAATAGTTCCTAGAAGGAATGAAAGGGCCAGAAATCTCCCTCCATGCCCAAGAGGACCTCAACACTGCAAGTAGTGCAGATGCAGCATGGAACCCGTGCCATACCCTACCCTTCATGCCAGTAAACCAGCAATCCAGGATAGCAACTTCACATCTGCCGAGCTACCTCAGTGGATGAAAGAGAGGGCAGCCGGATATCCACCACAAAGGATACCTCCTTTGGCCACCACCCCCAGAATCTGAAAGGCGGCCTCCAGAGATACACCGTAGCCCGAAAGATACCAAAGCCATCCCCTGGAAGACCGGAGAGGGAACAGGATATCCCCAGGCGATCCAGATTCCATGGCAAACTACACCACCGCCAAGAACCTCAATGGAATGGGATTGACCCCGGTACCCTTCCCCCTACCTAGGAACCAGTAGGCCTGTGGGAAGAATCCCAAAGGCCAAAAAGAGGAAGGAATTAAGGGAGGGATGGGAGGGAGAGGAGAAAGAAAAAAGGGAGGATGGGGAGGATGGGATAGGGAAGGGGGGATTGAGGGGTAATTAGGTTCGGTCTGAGGAAGGAGACAAACAGGTCTAATTCCTCAGACCAAGAGCCTCTTCATGATGCCAAGGAGCCTCCTTGAAGAGGTCTATTTTCTAAGGCATCTAGATATAATTTTAATTCATTAGAGTTCACCGTTTCTTGTCTCATTAACTCCATACACTTGTTGTGTGATTTAGTAACATGACCCTTCTGAGCTTGTAATGATGCTTTATTTGCTTTAACATCCATGGACTTGCCAGCTGCACTAACTTAATCAGATCCAGCCATGGTTATAAAATTAATAACCACTGATCATACAAATTAAGTAGACACTTTATAAGGGTAATTCTTACACCTTACTCTTGTATAAATCCTAGCCACGCATGTGCTAGCAATTGGACTATTTTTTTTTCTTTTTTTTTTCTTTTTTATTCGCCTTTATTCTCCCGGCCGGGTCTTTTCCAAGTAGTGGTGATATTTATATTATTAAATATTCGCCGGTATTCTCCCGGCCCCGGGGCCTTTTCCAAGTGGTGGCCCCGCCTTGACTCCCTCTTTAGGGAGTGTCTGAGACCTAAGTCTCCCATGGGAGGAGGGACAAGGACCTCCTCATCTTTGGGACCAACTGTCCCCAGGCCTAGCCACAAGCTAGGCCTCTCTGGTCTGCCATCCCCGCCCAAGGGGGCTAATGGGAATGACAGTCTTATGAGCTAAAGGCTCGGGCTCAGGCACCTACCCTGCCCTAGAAGGGCTGGGCATGGTGTCGATTGATATTTATAATCCACCATCCAATTACAGTGGAACCTCAAAAATCGAACTGCTCCCAACACGACCAATTATGTAAATGTATTTTTTTAAGTGCTTTCATAAGTGTATTTTTGAGGGTCTGAAATGGGACTAATCTAATTTTACATTATTCCGATGGGAATAAATTCATTCGGTAAAGGCACTCGAACAGCCTTCTGGACCGAAGAAAGTTCGATATTTGAGGTTCCACTGTAATTAAATGTGTGTACCCTATACCCACTTCCTTCAGTCAGTCACCTAATTATTAATTCAATTAAGTAATTTTCACTGAATACATCCGGTTCATGATGGACCAACAGGCAGATGTGGGGGATTTATAAGGCTAGCTGTATGAACCTCATCATCGCATTCATACAAATAATAAATAAATAAATAAATAAATACAGTGGACCCCGGTTAACGATATTTTTTTCACTCCAGAAGTATGTTCAGGTGCCAGTACTGACTGAATTTGTTCCCATAAGGAATATTGTGAAGTAGATTAGTCCATTTCAAACCCCCAAACATACACGTACAAACGCACTTACATAAATACACTTACATAATTGGTCGCATTCGGAGGTGATCGTTATGCGGGGGTCCACTGTAAATCTCATTGGGAGGTGACAACCATACATTGTTTACAGTAGTTACCCCATGTAGACGTGTGAAAATACTTGAGCTACTCCTGGTCGCACCAAGTGACTCCTTCGACTCACACACCCTAAGCCCCTCTATCCTAGCCCAGTATAAAAAAGTTGGATAGCATCAAAAGTACGGCACTCCCCATTGTTGTGGACTGAAATGGATAAAGGGGACCATTAGAAGAGGGGGGAAAGGGGGTTTAAATTGTTAACAAAATCAAAACCACCACTTCCCCAAATTTTTCATTGGGGGTCATTTTGGAGATCGCTTTTGGTACCCCAAAACCTTTTCCCATTAAAACATACCTAACTGGAAAGTACCCAGTCGGGCTAAAAAATTTGAAAGGGTTACTTAATGGGGGTGAGGTCACTTTTCCTTTGGGTCTGCCCCTTATTTCCTCCCCCGGCTTGATGTCCTGCAAAACCGATACGGGTCTTCTTCCAGGGGACGGGGGTATAAATTTGGGTTTTTGTCCGATTTAGGAGCAGAATTTGTAAAACCTTCCATGATCCTGGGGGACGGGAAAACACGAGGTTAACACTTTGGTCTTTTGGGGGAATGGTTTTAAATCATTTTAAAACACATTCCCTTTTTTAAAATTTATTCTGGGTAATTCCCTTACATTTTCACAAGACGCTTTGTCCCATTAATTTACACTTTAGGGCTGATCCTTTAAGATCGGGAAGCCCGATGATTAGGGACAAAACCCGGGACGAAAATTTTTTTGTCCCCCCGAAACTCTCGAAAAGGTTTTTTCATGGCCGTTCCTGGTTTGGTATCCCTTTACTATTTCACAACTTCACCCTATTATAGTGGGTTTTTTTTTGGGCTTGATGTCCCACTTATTCCCCGTGGATCGTTCCCACCCCTCCCGTATTGTGGGGTCTCTCATTAAGTTTTTGGCCCCCCCAAAAACCGATTTTCTGGGTCCAAATTTTGCCAAACACCCAAGCCATTTTTAGTTACCCCCACGACTTCCCACACCCATGCCCCTTGATCCAAGCCCACATCCTTTGCGCATGCCCCTTGGACCCGTTTTTTGGTTCCCCTTTTTTTTTGCACATTTTTCATTTTAACAAATTAAGCAAATAAAAATTTCGAAAAAGCAAAAATATTTTCCACACAGGATATAGTGCGAAATTTTAAAAACAACGAGGGTGGAAGGGGCAACAGAGGGGAAATTAGAAAGGGGGGGTGAAATGCTTAAAAGGAAGGATCATCAAAGCTTGTGTAGCAAAAACAGTTGCGGGGGAAAAAAACAAAAGGGGGGAGTCTGAGTCAAAGGGGTTCCACAGCAAGGAGGGAAAATAAAGAAGAGTGTTGAGCAGTGGGCGGGCGTCGGAGGCCCAAAATTTTGGGGCCCCTCGAAGGACTGGAAAAGTCAAAAAGGGAAAAAGGCGAAAACCCAAACTGGGAAACCCGACAAAATCCCCAGGGGCGAGGGAAAAGCGGTTTTTTCCAAAGGATACCCGTGAGTAAAACTACCGTGTTTTGATGCGAAAACAGGGGAAATGTAGACCCAAACCTTGGGAAGATGACAAGAAGATTGGGCCCAAAAACTAAATTTGGTTTAATAGGGGGTCAATTTATTATATTACAGAAACCCAAAGTTGTTGCCAAAGGGGTTTTGAAGGTGGTGAGATAAATTTCAGCAAAAAAAGTCTGTGAAAAGGGAAAAAACCCCCATATGAAAATGGGAGGTTCATGTACTGCTAATTTTGGGGTCAGACTGGGTAGGAAAGGTTTAAAAACTAAACCCTGAAAAAAAAAAGTGCCATGGTTTGGAAAAATTGGGGACCCCCTAAGTGAGCCCCCATTTGGGTATTCAAAATTTTCTTTAGTGATACAAAAAATTTCAGTAGATTGTTTCCAAAGTGATACAGTGGGGCGACTTCATACAAAGGGGATTCAAAAAGTAAATGAAACCATTTTTCATCAGTTAGTCAAAAAAAAATTTAGGCCCCTTGGGCCCTTGGTCAACTGCAAACTCAAATGTTTTTCCCAAAGGGCCAAGGGGAAAAAGCCCAAAAATGGCAGCTGAAAAAAAAATAATGATTCAAAAATTTACTGATGGGGAAATGTGCCCAACAGGAAATAAAAAAGTGGCAAGTTAAGAATGCCCAGAAAAATTGCAGAACTATTATGCGGAATTCTTTCTCCAGCATCGTCCCTGTCCTTATCTGTTCTTAATATATCACTAATTATAACTTTTTATTTAATTACTCAATACCTCTACTAAAAACTATGTATTCTTATTCTCATATACTAGTAATCATAGTATTAAGGCTGCCAGAATGTCTTGCAAAATAAGGGACTTTCTATAAAGTAGTTTATATATGTCAGTCACCCTAATTGTATAATATACTCTACTCCACTTTATAGAAATAAAGTTTGTTTTTATTGTCACCATTCAGGAGCTTGGCCAATGTAGGTTTCAATTCTGAGTATTTTCATTTGATTTGTTTTTGGATGTTTGTGAAGTCTTGCAGCACAACCATGTGAGGTATGGTGACAGATCATCATGACTTGAAATATTATCATTAAAATAAAAAAGAAGCGCTAAACCACAAGAGTTATCCAGCGATCATGACTTGAAGGTGGTGTCAGTAGGCAGTAATGGTGTCCTACCAGTGGTGAGGATACACATTACATTTTTGGCTTGGTCCACATCATCAATTCTTGATAATGTGCATCCCATATTTTTTATATACACAGATCAACTGTACAGTCTAAGAGCTGTTATTCTACCTCAGCTCGTTTCAAAACCTAACCCTGTTTAAGGTATACAACCGCCCCTTGGGATGTGACCCACAACAGTTGACTAACACCCAGGTACGTAGTTACTGCAGAGGAACAAGGGCAGTAAATGTAACGAAAGGGAAAGGAATTGAACCATGGACACTCAGTGTGAGATGAGCATGCTGCCAACCTAGCCTGACATGGGCCACGTGTTCTTGTGCTATTATAGTGTGTGGTCATTCAGGTATACATTGGGAAATGTATGTTTGAATTGAAAAAATCCTGTTCATGGCTGCATTTGAAACATTTCCATTAGAAGGAAAAATTTCAAACTTTTTATAAGTGTGCTATATTAGCATCACAGATCATGAGTTGCTGCCCTTTAGCACCGAGTGATTTGTGAATTGTCATTGTCATGAATGATGCTGGTTCTATAAAGCCATGCAGGAGTCAGAAGTACCAGATTTGAATAAGTGGTTGCCCAAAAAACAGACCGAGGAGGATCCATGTTTGTTGTGCAAGAAAGGTATAAAATACCGACAATATGAAAGTTGAGACACATGTGCAACATCTGGATATCTTTATTGTAGACGTTTCGCCATCCAGTGGCTTTATCAATACAGATTCTAGGACATAATAGGAAGACAGTAGAACTATATACAAAAGATGAGGTAATCAGTCCCTCGGCCTTGGAGTTAGTGTTCACAGCATCGTGGTGGAGGAGAATCTGGAGCAAAGGCAAGAAGACTGGCGTTTATATAGGCGTCAGTGGAAGGGACGGGCAGCAGACGAGGGCAGTCACTGGTAGGCGGGATTCCCCAGTGGAAGTAGGTCCTTCCCAAAGAGATGGGTTAGTTGCAGCAGCCGTGAAGAAGGTCTTGTAGATGTCCTCTGAACCAAGATTCCATGATGTTGCAGTGTCTGACAAGTTGTGCAAGAAAGGTATAAAATACCGACAATATGAAAGTTGAGACACATGTGCAACATCTGGATATCTTTATTGTAGACGTTTCGCCATCCAGTGGCTTTATCAATACAGATTCTAGGACATAATAGGAAGACAGTAGAACTATATACAAAAGATGAGGTAATCAGTCCCTCGGCCTTGGAGTTAGTGTTCACAGCATCGTGGTGGAGGAGAATCTGGAGCAAAGGCAAGAAGACTGGCGTTTATATAGGCGTCAGTGGAAGGGACGGGCAGCAGACGAGGGCAGTCACTGGTAGTCGGGATTCCCCAGTGGAAGTAGGTCCTTCCCAAAGAGATGGGTTAGTTGCAGCAGCCGTGAAGAAGGTCTTGTAGATGTCCTCTGAACCAAGATTCCATGATGTTGCAGTGTCTGACAAGTTGTGCAAGAAAGGTATAAAATACCGACAATATGAAAGTTGAGACACATGTGCAACATCTGGATATCTTTATTGTAGACGTTTCGCCATCCAGTGGCTTTATCAATACAGATTCTAGGACATAATAGGAAGACAGTAGAACTATATACAAAAGAAGAGGTAATCAGTCCCTCGGCCTTGGAGTTAGTGTTCACAGCATCGTGGTGGAGGAGAATCTGGAGCAAAGGCAAGAAGACTGGCGTTTATATAGGCGTCAGTGGAAGGGACGGGCAGTAGACGAGGGCAGTCACTAACTCCAAGGCCGAGGGACTGATTACCTCATCTTTTGTATATAGTTCTAACCTCATAATCTCTTTTTGCTTTTCTAATTCCCTTTTTTATTTCTCTCTTTAACTGAATATATCGATTTCTTAATTGCCCCTCTCCTCTTTTGATTTGCCTATATATGCCTCTCTTTTGACCAATCAGATATTTTAATCTATTGTTCATCCATTTAGGATCATTTTTGTTTGATCTGATTTCCCTATTTGGAACATAATTTGACTGAGCAGCTAGAACTATGCCTGGAAAGCATCATATCGGCAACCATCACCACCTACCTGACCCTTATCAGGTCATTCCAGTTCAAGCCCACCTAAGTAATTTTTCAGTCCTATGAAATCAGCCAAGCGAAAGTCAGGGACGGAGACTTGATTGCCATTATTAGGAGAATTCCATGATATATTAAAACTGAGTGATTTGTGATCACTTTCCCCAAGCTCATCATTAACCTCAAGATTATTAATTAGTGTTTCCCTACTGGCAAGAACCAAGTCAAGGAGGTTATTTCCCCTAGTTGGCTCTGTCACAAACTGTTTTAAAAAACAATCCTGGATCGTATCAAGAAAGTCACCTAACTCTAAATTTCCTGTCAAATTGCTCCAGTTAATCTGTCTATAGTTGAAATCTCCCATTATTATTATTATTATTATTATAATCAAAAAGAAGCGCTAAGCCACAAGGGCTATACAGCGCTGCAGGGTAGGGAAGGAAGCAAGGGAATTGGATGGCAGAAGGGAGGGGGGATGATCAGCAGGTTACAGAAAACAGCGGGGCAGGGGATAGTACGGGGGTAGAGGGTAGCAAGAGATACAAGTAGAAAGGGCTGAAAGTATCAGAATTTGTGAAGTAAGTCAGTCGTTGTCAAAAAGTCAATGAGAGATTTCCGGATGAAAGGTGGGTCCATCAGCGAGAAGGGAGGTAAAGAGAGAAGGCGCGGGGCGAAGACGACGACAGAGGTAAATTCTGCGTGCTCGTTGATAAAGTGGGCAGTCCAACAGAATGTGGCTGACTGATAATGGAGCTTGGCAATTCTCACAGAGGGGAGCAAGACGCCTCTCCATGAGAATCCATGAGTAAGACGAGTATGGCCAATGCGAAGACGGGAGAGAGTAGTCTCCCAACCTCGACACTGGTGATAAGAAGAGGGCCAGTAACCTATACTCGGTTTAATAGACTGAAGTTTGTTGCCGAGCATAGTAGACCAACGTTGTTGCCAAAGGGTTTGTGAAGGTGGGAAGATATTACAGCAAAATAGTCCGTACATGGAATACCTCTATAAGAAACTGGTAGGTCATGTACTGCTGACCGCGCAGCAGTGTCTGCCTGTTCATTGCCCTGTACGTAAACATGACCAGGGACCCAAACAAAAAACAATATCTTTATGTTAGTAAAGATGCGGCGTAGCCAAAGTTGGATACGGAGGACTAAGGGGTGAGGTGTATCAAATTTTTGTATAGCCTGTAAAGCACTAAGGGAGCCCTGAGACAACCACAAATGAGGGACACAGGCATAGATGCAATACGGATAAGTGCTGTAAGGATGGCATATAATTCAGCAGTAAAAATACTAGCTGAAGATAGTAAATGCCCTTGTACGACGCTACCCGGAAAAACACTGCTGCGAATCCTACGCCGTCAGAAGACTTAGAGCCATCTGTGTACACAGCAATGGCATGAGAATGAGAGTGAAAGTGGTCAAGAAAAAGAGAGCGGGAAGCGACCGTAGACAGTTGGGCTTTCGAGCAAGGAGGGAGAAAAAACAGACTCGAACAGTTTGGAACTTCCCAGGGGGGTAGGGAAAAGTGAGATGCTACATGTACATAGAAAGGTGGTAGTTGAAGAGAAGACAAGAGCGAATGAAGGCGAAGGAGAAGGGACGGAGTAAGCAGGAGCGGCGAAAAAAAATAAAGAATGTCTACTAATATCAGTGACCATTCTATAAATAAAAAGGATTGCGGAAGATCATGAGAGCGTACATAGTAGCGCAGGCAATGGGCATCACGGCGATCGGATAAGGATGGAACGTTCGCTTCTGCATAGAGGCTTTCGACAGGGGAAGAGCGAAAAGCACCAAGGCATAAACGTAATCCTTGGTGATGAATGGGGTTAAGGCTAGAGAGAGTAGCAGGAGATGCCGCTGAATAGATCTGGTCACCATAATCAAGTTTCGATAAAATAAGGGTGGAATGTAGGTGAAGGAGGGTTCGACGATCAGCTCCCCACGAAAGATGAGCAAGGGTTTTAAGAAGGTTCAGCCGGCTGTGACAAGTTGCCTTCAGAGAGGTAATGTGAGGTTTCCAGGATAACCTACGATCAAAGAGGAGGCCCAGAAAAACTTGACTGTATCACGTTCAGGATACGTGAGCCATAGAGGTACAAAGGATGATCAGAATGACAGAGCGTCTAGTGAAAGTGTTTTTTGGTGGGTTTTAGTGCTGGAAAATTTAAACCCATGTGTGGTGGCCCAATTGGAAACACGGTCGACTGCATGCTGGAGAGAAACTGTAAGGAGGTGACAGTCGCGCCTGCACAGGCAATAGCGAAGTCATCAACATAGAGTGATGACCAAATATTTGATGAAGACTAGAGGCCCAAATCATTAATAGCAAGGAGAAAAGTGTTGTGCTCAGAACACATCCCTGGGGGACACCTTCAGCTTGGACACGTCCGGGGAGAGCACATTATTAACCCGAACACGGAAATGCCTGTCATTTAAAAAAAGTTTTAAAGGAAGGATGGTAGATTGCCTCGAAGGCCTAAGGAGTGGGCTTTGGGCTAAAATATTATACCTCCAAGTTGTGTCATATGCCTTCTCAAGGTCAAAAAATATGGCAATAACTGAGTGGTTATTCGCAAAGGCATTACGAACATACGTATCCAAGCGAAAGTAAGGGGTCTATGGTAGAACCCCCTTACGAAAGCCATATTGACGAGTGGAGAGACTGTTGTGTGTCTCTAAATACCACACTAAACGTCTATTTTACTAGACGTTCCATTACTTTGCAAACTGCACTGGTAAGAAGCAATGGGACGATAGTGGGGGGTTTCATGTCCCGTAGTGCCTGGTTTGCGGAAAGGGAAACAATGGCGGTTTTCCCACAGCTGGGGAAAAGAACTCCTTGTGACCAAATAAGATTGTAAAGGCGTAATAGGACTGCAAGGGGCTGACTGATGTAAATTTTTGTAGCATACGAATATGAATGTCGTCGGGCCCAGCTGCCGATGATCGACAAGCTGAGAGTGTTGCCTCCAGTTCTTGAAGTGAAAAGGCACATTAAAACTGTTCTTCTCTGAGAGAAGAAAAGTCCAAGGGTGCTAACTCTCTGGCAGACTTTGAGGAAAAAATGAGGGCATAGATGGAGTCCCTGAAAAATACGGACCAGATGATTGCCAATTTCATTGGCAACATCTAGGGGGTTTGCAAATATCAACACCGGCAACCCGCAGAACAGGACCCGGGGGTCAGGAGAATATTTACCACTCAGTTTTCGTATTTTTTTCCCAGACTGCACTCATAGAGGAACAGAGGTGTGGTGGAGACATAATCTCGCCAGCAAGTGCTTTTTAGCGTCACGGATGACACGGCGAGCGATCGCCGCTTCCTGTTTAAAATCAGGAGTCGCTCTGTGGTTTATTGTACCGGTACCTGCCCCATGCAGGCGCTTCAAACGTACTGCACGAGCACAAGCAGGAGACCCCCAAGGCACGCATTTCTGAGAATGCCTGCCCGAATTTTTGGGGTATAGAATGAGAAGCTGCGGTGAAAACGGAGGCGAGAAGAGGTGTAAAACTCTCGATGGAGGACGAAGAAGGAACCTTTTTAAAAAAACAGTCAGGTGTGAGTAAAGGTTCCAAATTTTTGCCCGATTAAATTGCCAGCGGGGGGGTGCGAAGAGGTGGCGAATATGAAGGGGAAGTAAGAAATGATTGGGAAATGATCACTGTCATGTAAGCCCGGGAGAACAGACCAAGTAAAGTCCAATGCGGGGGAGGAAGAGCAAACTGAGAGATCGATTGCAAGAGAGGTATGAGTCCGAGGATCAAAATGGGTGTGAGTACCTGTATTTAAAACATGGGGGGGGTGGGTGGCAAGAAAAGCCTCTAACTGAATTCCACGGGAATCACGTGAACCCCCCCCAGAGGAAATGGTGGGCATTAAAATCACCAAGTAACGAATCGGTGGCGGTAATGACGAAACAAGGAAGGCAAAAATCCGGGAATAGATAATGCCCGAGAAGGAGAGAGATATAAAGAACAGAGCGTATACCACCTATGTAAGTGGATACGGGCTGCTGTGTAATGCAGCGAAGTATGAATAAATAGCTGATGGTAGGGAAAATATCAGTGCGGAGAAGAAGGGCACTTTCATTAAAGGTCCCATCAGGAAAAGGATCTGAAGAATACAATAAATTATAGCCTGAGATGTGAGAAATAACAGCAGAGTGGGAATTTTGGTTCCTGTAAGCAAACACCAACAGGGGCAAACTGGGAGAGTAACATCTGAAGCCCCACCCCCATTACCCTGAGGCCGCGTATATTCCACTGTAAAAAGGCCATGATTGGCAATGATAAAGACACTTGAAATCCGCAGGTAAGGGTTCCTACGGACTAGAAGGGTTAGAAAAGTCCACATGCGGAGGCAGTGGAAATGTTCAAGCAGCGAAGGAACGGTGCGCTGTGAAGAAAGGAGTTGCGCAGATGGAGCAGAGGAGAGAGAAAAAAGCGGAAGGTGGATCAGTGTCCATTGATGGGTTTTGGGCTCTGCAATATATTCAGAGATTGCTTCAAGTGTTTCGGAAAATTTAGAGATGTCGTATGGGAGACAATATTGGGAATGGTAGGGGAAAGGATGAGTAAAGATTGGAACTGTATTGGACTGTACCAAGGTAGGGGGGGGCGAAAGGGTGGAGGGAACTGGAGAAGCATGGCAGGGGGCAGAAGAGACAGGAACCCGGGAGGTGGCAGAAGAGGAAGAAACTTGGGAGGGAACAGGGGAGGGAAGGTACATTACGAGGAGGAGGGTGAAAACCCCTGCACTTGTAACTGAGCCAGTGAGAGGGGAAGAACTAGGGACAGAGACAGGGAGGGTAAAATGAGGAGGGGGAAGATGGGTTAGGAGGTGTTACCCGGGCCTTTTTTGACTTTTGAGAAGTAGAGGGACGATTGGGAAAAGGGTGTCGTACGAGGTCTCGTCGATACTGAGGCTTGTAAGAGAGAACTCGAAGAAGCGAGATTAGACTGAGGCGTTGAAGTAGGGACGTCTGAGCCGAGGACAGCAAAAGGATTTGATACAGGAGTGATTATGGGAGAGGTAACCACAGAGGTGGGGTTGAAAGATGGGATACCAGAAGTTGGGGGGACGTTTTGAAACACGGGAATAAGAAACACGTGGGAGTCTCCCCTTTGGGGGCGGAGATGAGAAACTGCCATGGCATAAGGGAGACCTTCTGCTCTTTGAGGTAACGGATTTCCCGCTCGTTTAAATAGACCTGACAACGGCGAGGTACGAAGGGTGAGCCTCATGACAGTTAAGGCAAGAGGGAGATCGATTGCAAGACGTATTAGAATGGTATCGGCACCACAGACTGGGCATTCGGCGATAGATCTGCAATATTTCGCTGGTGGCCAAATCGCCAGCAATTTCACACTGTTGTGGGGTAGGGACACCTTTCGAACTTGTAACCCATGTCCTGCTATATAAACGGAGGATGGGAGTTCTCGGCTGTCAAAAGTTAAACGAGCCAACATTGCTAGGGTTATCGTCTCCGCCCCCGGGCAGGAAGAACGTAAGTGTCTACCTTGAGGATTGGGAGATCTTGGAGTTTTCCAGCTGTTTTAGAATGTCGGTGCCACATGTCTGGAAATTTTGTTGAACTATGGTATGGGGCAGAATAACGGTACCACTACAAGAATTGAGGAATGATGTTTTTCAAGGGTGACAGGAACAGTATCTATATGGGAAAGACAAGAGAGCTCACGAGCCTGGGTAGCATTCTGTACGGTAATGATGCGCGTACCGCTCTTAAGAGCATGAAAGAAATATCTTTACAACATGGCGTAGGAGTGCCTTGCCAATACTATGGTCAGAAAATAGGCAGTAGAGGAAGTTGGTCGTAAAGTGAAGAATTAGTCCACTGTTCGTCTGAAACTGAGCGTGGAAAAAGGGAGTGAAGGACGTGTCGATCGTTCTGAGAAGAACGAGAAGGTGAAGGTGGGGAAGTAAACATCAGCAGGTAATTTTTCGTTGACGTTAGGCGTGGGACCAGAGTTGGTCCCACGTGGAACCGGTCCCGGCGATTTGAAAATTGCCGCACCGTAGAGGGAGAGGCCGGAAGCATAGTCAGAGGAGAGCGAAGGTCTGATAAATCGAAGGAGTTTGTCGAGACCTCAGTACCTGAAGCGGGTTTAGGGAAACAGCACCGGCAATAGGTACAGAGGGATGAGGATGTCCGAAGAGTGGTCCAAAGACGAGGCGGGGTCAGAACGGGGTGCGGTATCAAGAAGGGGCCCGGGGGGGTACCAGGGTTTATGGACTAGGGCTGCCATGGTTAGGGTTTCTTCTTCTTTTTTGTTTTAAGAAAAAAAAGAAAGAAGAAAAGAAAATAAAAATAAAAAAAAGAAAAAAAAAAGGGGGGGACCGGGGAGGGATAGTTCCTAGAGGAATGAAAGGGGGCCAGAAATCTCCCTCCGCGCCCAAGAGGACTCGACACCGCTAGTAGCGCAGATGCAGCATGGAACCCGTGCCATTTCCCTACCCTTCATGCCAGTAAACCAGCAATCTGGGATAGCAACCTCACATCTGCCGAGCTACCCCCGGTGGACAAAAGAGAGGGCGGCCGGATATCCGCCACAAAGCATACCTCCTTCAGCCACCCCCCCCGAATCCGAAAGTGGCTTCCCCGAGATACACCCGTCGCCCAAAAGACACCCAAAGCTACTCCGGGATACCGGAGAGGGATCGGGACATCCCTAGGCAATCCAGATTCCACGGCAAACTACGCCACCGCCAAGAACCTCAACGGAATGGGTGGACCCCGGTGTCCTTCCCCTACCTAGGAACTAGCGCGCCTGTGGGGAGAAATCACGAAGGCAAAAAGAGGAAGGGCAAAAGGGAGGGGTGAGGAGGGGAGGAGAATGGAAAAAGGGGAGGATGGGGGAGGATGGGATAGGGGAGGGGAGAATGGGGGGTAATTGGTTCGGTCTGAGGAAGAAGACCGACAGGGCTAATTCCTCAGACCAAGAGCCTCTTCACCACGCCAAGGAGCCCCCCTTGAAGAGGTGAAATCTCCCATTAGCACAACATTTTCGTATGTAGATGCCTTACGAATTTCGTCCCATAGAAGTTTACTTTCACTCCCTAAACAAGATTTGGGGCCCCGTAAATCACACCCAAAAATTAGTTTTTCTCGGCCCTCGAGAAGCTGTAACCAAACAGATTCAGTGGCTGACGCTTCTAATTTAATATCTTGGCTAACACAACAATTTAAATTGTCTCTGACATACATCGCTACTCCACCACCTTTCCTGTTGACCCTGTCAGTGTGGAATAATTTATAGCCTTGTATGTGACATTCAGAGGGCATCTCTTTTATCTTCAGATTGAGCCAGGTCTCTTGTTATAGCAATAATATCTATGTTTCCTGCACTTGCAATTAATCTTAGCTCATCTATCTTATTTCTTACACTCCAGCTATTAGTATAGTAAACCTTAAGGGAGCTAGTCCCTTGCTGCCCTCTGCTGTCCCCCTTTGTTTGCTGACCTGATCTATTGTCTTTATTTATAACTTCATGCTGAATGCCTTTTATACATTTACTGTTTCCAACCCTAGTGTTGCAACCTGCTTGTTTCCCACACACACCCATACATCTATCTTCCATCAGTTTAAAATCATAGGCATTTCACCATGGCCTTCTCAATCGAGTCTGCAAGTGCTACCACACCCTGCCCCAGAGAGATGTAACCCCATCCCTTGCATACATATCATGTTTGCCATAAAAGTTGTTCCAGTTGTCAATGAATGGGATTGCAAGTTCCTTGCAGTATCTGTCTAGCCAGCAATTTACACCAATTGCCCTAGACAACCATTCATTTCCTACTCCCCTTCTAGGCAAGATGCTATATATGATTGGGATCCCTCCCTTAGACTTAATGAAATCTATAGCTGACCTGTACTTATCTAGCAGCTCTTCTCTCCTTCCCTTCCCAATATCATTTCCACCAGCACTGAGACAGATAATGGGCTTGTTCCCATTACCTGACATGATATTATCCAGCCTGTTGACAATGTCCCCAACACCAGCTCCAGGGAAGCACACTATCTCTCATCTTATTCCTATTACAAAAAGCACGGTCAATATATCTTACCCGAGAGTCACCAACCACAAAAATGCGCTTACCTCCATTAGCAGGGGCAGTAGTACCCTTACCTTCACTGGCCACTGAAGTACATTCATCCTGAAGAACAGAGAAGCGATTTCCTACCTTCAGATCTTCACTCTTAACTTTCCTTACTCTGATGCGCCTCCCATTACTGTGAACCACTCGCCACTTGTAGCAGGTGCTGGGCTGCACCTCACTGCTGGTAGCCGTTGCTACCTCCCCAACTACAGCCTCCTCACAGCGAGAGACAGACTGCACCTCACTGCTAGAAGCCTCATTTCCCACAACTCCAGCCACCTCACACTCTCTCCCAGACCCATTGAGGTGGACCTTCAGCCTCCTAATCTCCTCCTGGAGAAGCAAGACCTCCTCCTTCAACTCTCCAACCTCAATTTTTAGAACACTGCAGAAGCAAGCCATGCTTTGTAACCGTCCACGCTAATCCCCAAAGCAGCTCAGGGTCTGTGACCTCACGTGACGATTGACCACTGACCACATGTTCTAAGTGATCCTACCACTACAACACTATTTATGGAAGCTATGTTAGAACAGGGTTGGTAGATTCTTTCTTCTGCCTAGGAGCAGAGTTCCACAAAAAAAATGGAAAATAATCCTATTAATTAGGCCAAAAGAAGAGGGTAGCATTTATATGACATCCAAAGGAAGGAAACGTCCATTTCATTGTATCAAGAACTCCTCTGCCATGGCAAGTCCTTTATTATTATTATTGTGTATTACGTTCATAAGGGAATGTTGCAGAGGTCACAGCGTCTCAGGAAATGGGAGGCACTCACATTAGATCCACGGAGAGGGCAGGTCCAATTCCCTAGATCAAGAATTCCTCGCCAGCATCAAGAACCTTGAGGAGGAGATTGAGGGGCCATGACAAGAATCCCCTCTTCTTCAAGGGGGGGGAATCATAAATGCACAGTACTGATAAATAAAAATGTCTAGATTTGCTAGCCCTTTTCTTCAAAAAAATGTTCAATTAACCCTTTCATTGTCGATACCCTCGCTCACAAACTTGTTCTCAAGTGTCGAAGAATTAAAAAAAAATAACTTACGGAATTACACTTTTGCGAAGTTAGTGGTCTCTTCAATATAGTGGAACCAGTTTTTGACCACCTTTTTTTGGCGAAATTTTCCCCGTTTTCGTACGTTTGGAAATCGTCCATACCAGACGCATCCACCTGCCCGTGGGACACGGCCGCTCATACATTCGTGACTCGGTCTACCTTTGTTACTCGTTCATCCAAAACATTTCGTAATAATCCAGTTTCTTGTGCTTGTGACTGCTAAATAAACCACCATGGGACCAAAGAAAGTTCCGATAGAATTCAAGAAAGAACTCGTAGAAAAATGCGAGCGGCGTACATGTGGCCAAGCTCGCCAGGATGTATGGGAAATCCAAATCAATGATCAGTTCCATCCTGGCAAAGAAAAAAGAAATCAAGGAAGCTGATGTTGCAAAAGGGGTAAATGTGCTAACAAAACAGAGATCAAAAACAATTGAAGATGTTGAAAAGTTGTTGTTGGTGTGGATCAACCAAAACCAGTTAGTGGGAGTGTGTTGTGGAGGTGATAATTTGCGAAAAGGCAAGGCAACAGCCTTGCCTTGTCTTCAGTTATGACGAATTATCACCTAGCCTTGTCTTCATTTGTGATGAAACAGGCCTGTTTTGGAAGAAAATGCCAAAGGACCTACATCATGCAGGAAGAAAAGTCACTACCAGGATGCAAGCCTATGAAGGATAGGCTAACTCTTTTGTTCTGTGGTAATGCTAGTGGGGATTTCTAAGTGAAGCCTTTACTGGTTTATCACTGATACTCCCAGTGTGTTCAAGAATAACGTCATCAAGAGCAAATTGTGTGATGTGGAAGGCTAACAATAAGAAATGGGTAATTAGGCAAATTTTCATTGAGTGGGTCATTATTATTATAATCAAGGGGGAAGCGCTAAACCCGTAGGATTATACAGCGCCTGTGGGGAGGATGGAAGGTATTCAGGGAACTGGAGCACAGATCCAGTTCCCTAGATCAAGAGCCCCTCACCAGCATCAAGGAACCTTCCTTGAGGGGATTGAGTGGGTCAATGAAGTGTTTGGCCCAAGTGTGAAGAAACACCTCCTGGTAATGGACAATGCTCCTGCTCATCCTCCAGACTTGGAAGACCAATTGTTAGGGGAGTTTAGTTTCATCACAGTGAAGTTCTTGCCCCTTAATACTACTCCTCTCATCCAGCCCATGGACCAGCAGGTAATTTCAAACTTCAAAAAAAAAAACTACACCAGAGAGGGGAAAATGTGCCTTCTTCAGCGATTAAGGGCATTTGTACAAAGTGGAGTGAGGCACAAAGTTTTGTGGAAAAATATCACCCTAACAAAGCTGTTGCAAGCCATGTCAGCAACATGTATCCCATTTTAGGCAAATCTTAGAGACACCAGAAACAGGCCTCTATGGGCAGATTTTTTGTGCGACGGGTTCAGTGACTCAAGCTGGTCCTAGTGCCAGTAAAAGACAAAGAAGGAAAGTAACCCCAGATAGAGCTTTCATACCTGAAGTCCCTATGGAGGGGGATTCCCCTCCTAAACACTAACCTCTCCCCTCCTCACCGTCTTCCATATGCCAACAAGTCTCTCCAATAAAGGTAAAAGTGATGTTAAGTGTTCATTTATCCCCTTCATTTGTCTTTTATATTTCTCATTGTTTTCTGTATGTAAAACTATATTTTCTCTATAAAATATACTTTTTTGTTAATATTTTTGGGTGTCTGGAACAGATTAATTGGACTTGCATTATTTCTCATGGGAAATATTCCTTAAATTTTCATACAAATCAGTTTTCGGCAGACTTCTGGAATGGATTTTTGGCCAGTTCCATTGTTCCAAAGCTATTTCGCTAGAACTCCATTTGTTCTATTGAGTACAAGAAACCACCCATTTACTGATTTCAACTACCCAATAAAGTTTTGGTCAGAAATTGGAAATTTGGCCAATTTCACAAATTTCAAAACAGGGTCCAGAATAAACACTGTAGACATTCCTGGCACTAAAATAACACCTTCTCTGTTCATTAGTCACATCTCCAGGCCCCTCTTATATTACTCTTGCTTTCCATTTTGAATTTTTATTCATGTAAAAAATTCAAGATTTACTGTTATGCAGACTCCTCCATTATTGTAATAACTGTATAAATAATGTCAACCCATTCATGACTGCACATTAGACTGGCCAGTTGGATGGTGACATCATTTTTTACACTTGAACATGGGCAAAAATCAAACATTTCCACTACTTTGAGCTCAATTTCAAAAGTACTTTTCAATGTGAAACCAATCAAATCATCTATTTCTGTAATATATCTTCCATTGTATCAAATGACACCACGAAACTGAGAATACAACCATAAATACCACATCAAAATACACCTCAAAGTTGGCATTTTAAACCAAAAACAGTTTTTTTTTCTCATTATGCACTGCATGCTGCAGGATTTTTTTTATAGTGCACACACTGACCATGTAGTCCCATTCTCTCAAGTAGGTCTACCAGCTTTCTCCCACTAGATTTCTGGAGTAACACTACAGCACCAATACTGGCTTGCAAGCCATAGTACTGTGGCACCAACATTGAAAGGGTTAAGACCACACCCATTTTCTAATGTAAGATTGTGAATAATTACCTTTATATGCTATACAATGGATTTTTTTACTGAACTTAGTTACTATACTGTATTAAAAAGCAAAAATGGATGAATCTGGTATACACCTCACTCTTTGCACATCTAGGATAATTCAAAATCCTATCTGGAGCTCAGCTTTATTTAACCTTTCTGAGAAGGAATGATATTTACAAAATTAGGCTAATTGGCCTAAAGCAAGTGTTGTAAAAGGGGAGACCAACACAAATGGTGAATCTGTGTCCTGTAAACATTCGATTCTCTAGGTCCACTAAGTCAGCTTGGTCACCAGCTGGGCAATGAACAGACACCATTGTCAACACAGCCAAGCTGGAGGCCACACAGCACATCAAATTATTTAAATAAATATGTTCTATAATGCTTCTCTCGTGTTTCAAACACAAATTTTGTTTTTTAAAAAATTGGTTTTTTGGATTCCCCCTTTTGTTTGTTTTGAAAATTAACCACTTTTGGCCTTGGGGGGAAAAATTTTCCAAAAATTAAAAAAAATTTTAAAGGCCTTTGTATTTTAATGTGTTAAAAAATTTAACAATTTTTCCTTGGCAAAAAAGGGGAAAAAAAAATTAAACACAAAAAACCCTCGTTGGTTTTTTTTTTTTTTTTTGTTTGTGTGTGGGTTTTTTTTAGTGTGTGTGTATTTGTGTTAAAGGTTTTTAAAATTTTTGGAGTTGTACTGGTTGGTTTTGTGTTATTGGGGTTTTAAAGGTTTTTTTAAAGGGGTGTTGTGAAAAAATTTTTATTTGCAAATGGTTTTTTTACTGTTTTTTGTTTGTTTAAAAAGTGGTGTTGGGTTTTTTGGGGGAATTTGGTTTAAAATTTTTGGGGTAGGTTTTTTTGGGGTAGTTGTTGGTTAAATTGGGTGGTTTTGAAAGGGGGAAAAAAAAATTGGTGAATTGGTTGAAAATTTGGATTTTGTATGTGTTGGAAAGTGTGGTGGTAGTTGGTGTGGAATTTTTTTTGTGTTTTGATTCTTTAAAAAAGTTTTTCCTTTAGGGTTGAATTGTGTTTTTTTGTTGTAATGTTTTTGAGTGTTGAAAATGTGTTTGTATGTGTTTAAAAGGTTTTTAAAACGTGGGAGTGGGGGAAAAAAATGTTTTTAAAAGGGTGGGAAAAAGGGGTTACCTTCTTTATTGTTAGTTTTGAAAAGGTGTTGTGGAAAGTGTGTTGGGTTTGGGGTTTGAAATGTGGGGAATATGGGGTTTCCCCTTAGTTTTTGTTTTTTTTGAAGTTGGGGAAAGAATTGTGTGTGTGTTTGTGTTGTTTTGGGGGGGGTTGAGTGTGTTGTGGGGTGTGTGTGTGGGGTTTGTGTGTGGGTGGTGGTGTGTGGTGTGGTGTGTGTGTGTGTGTGGTGTGTGTGGTGGTTTGTGGGGGTGTGTGTGAGGTGTGGGGTGTGTGGTGGGTGTGTGTTGTGTGTGTGTGGGTGGGGTTGATTGTGTGTGGGGGTGTTTTTGGGGGTTTTTGTCGTGGTGGTGGGTGTGTGTGGGGTGTGTGTGGGGTTGTGTGTGTGTGGTGTGTGTGTGGGAGGTGTGTGTGTGTGTGCGTGGTGTGTGTGTGGTGTGTGTGGGGGTGTGTTTTGTGTGTGTGTGGGGTGTGTGTAGTGTGTGTTTTGGGGGTGTGGTGTGTGTGTGTGTTGTTGTAGTGTGTGTGGTGTGGGGTGTGTGTGTGGTGTGTGTGGGGTTTTGTAGTGGTGTGTGTGGGGTGTTGTGTGGTGTGGGGTGGGTTTGTGTGGGGTTGTTTTGTGGTTTTGTGTGGGGGGGGGGGGGGTGTGTGGGGTTGTGTGGGGTTTGGGGTGTGTGGGGTGTGGTGGGTGTGTTGTGGGGGTGTGGGGGTGTGGGGTGTGTGGGGTGTGTGGGGTGGGGGTGTAGTGTGGGGTGTGTGTGGGGTGTGTGGGGGGTGGGGTGGGGTTGTGGGGGTGGTAGTGTGTGGGGTGTGTTGTTGGGGTTGTGTGTGGGTGTGTGTGGGGGTGTGGTGTGTTTTGGTGGGGTGTGTTTTGTAGTGTGGGGGTGTAGTGTGTGTTTGTGTGTGTGTGGGGTTTTTGTGGTGTGGGGTAGTGTGGGGTGTGGGGTGGGGTGGGGTGTGTGTTGTGTGGGGGTGTGTAGGGGTGTGTGTGTGGGGGGTGTGGTGTGTGTGGGGTGTGTGTGGGGTGTGTGTTTTGGGTGTGTGTGTGGTGTGTAGGGGTGGGGATGGGGTTGTGTGTGTTTTGTTTTGGGTGTGTTGTGTGGTGTGTGGGGTGGGGTTGTGTGTGGGGGTGTTTTGGGGTTTTGTGTGTTGTGTGGTGGTGTGTGTGTGTTTTTGGGGTTGTGTGTGTGGTTTTGTTTTGGGGTGTGTGGTGGGGGGGGTGTGGGGGGTGTGTGTGGTTAATTTTGTTTGGGGGGTGTTGTGGTTGGTGTGTGGTGTGGTGTGTGTGGTGTGTGTAGTGGTGTGTGTGTGTGTGTGGGGTTGTGTGTGTGTGTTGTGGGGGTGTGGGGGTTTGTGTATTTTGGTGGGGGGGTGGGGGGGTTTGGGTGTGTAGGGTGTGGGTTGGGGTTTTGGGGTGTGGTGTGTATTTGGTTGGGGGGAGGTTTTGGGAAGGGGGGGTGGGGTTTTGGTAGTGGGGGTTGGGGGGTGTAGAGGGGTGTTTTTTGTTAAAGGTGGGGGTGTGTGTGGGGGATTGTGTGTAGGGGGGGTGTGTAGGGTTTTTGTGGGGGTTGTAGTGTTTTTGTGTTTTGGGGGTTTTGGGGGGTGGGTAGTGGGGTGGGTGGGGGGTGTGTGTGTTTTAGTGTGTGTGGGTAGGTGTGTGAGTTATTGGGTGTTTTTGGGGGGTGGGGGGTGTAGGGGGGGTGTTTTGTGGTGTGTGTATGTGTGTTTGGGTGGGGGTAGGGTGGTATTTGGGGGTAGTGGGGGGGAAGGTGTGTATTTTGTGTGTGTGGGGGGGGGGGTGTGGGGTGGGGTGTAGTGGTTTGGGGGGGGTGTGTGGGGGTTGGTGTGTGGTTTGGGGGGGTGTGTGTGTGTTGTTTTTTGTGGGGTGTTGGGGTAGTGTGTGTGGGGTTGTGTGGGGGGTTGTGTGTGTGTGTAGTGGGGGGGTTTTTATTTTGTGGGGGGTGGTGTTGGGGTGGGGGTTGTTGTGGGGGGTGTGTGTTTTGGATTGGGGGTGTGAATTTGGGGGGTGTTGTGTGTGTGTGTGTGTGTGTTTTGTAGTGTGTGTGGGGTTGTGGGGTGTGTGTTTTTTGTGGGGGTGTGTGTGTGTGTTTTTTGGGGGGTTGTGTTTTAGTGGGGGGGGGGTGGGGGGTGTGTGGTGGGTGTGGGGAGTTGTGTGGGGGTGTGTGTGTGTGTTTTGTGTGGGGGGTTTGGTGGGGGTAGTGTGGGGTTTTGTGTGGGGTAGTGTGTGTGTGTGTAGTTTTGTGTGGGGTGGGGGGGTGGGGTGTGTGTGTGTAGGGGGGGTGGGGTGTGTGTGTAGTGTGGGGGGGGGGTGTGTGTAGGGGGGGGTTTGGGGGGTGTGTTTTGGGGGGTTTTTGGGGGTGGGGGTTTTGTGGGGGTGGGTAGGTGTGATGTGTGTGGGTAGTGGGGGGGGGTGTGGTGTCGAGGGGTGTGTGGGGTTTGTGTTTTATGGGGGGTATGTGTGGGGGGTTGGGTGTGTATTTGTTGTTTTTAGTGTGGGGTTTTTGGGTTTTTAGGTGTTTTTGGGTAAAAGGGGGGTATTTTGGGGTGGGGTTGGGTAATGTGGGTTTGGGTTTTAAGGGGGGTTGGGGGTTATTTTAATGTGTGTGTGTATTTTTAAGGGTGTGTGGTTTGGGGGTAAGGGTTTGGGGGGTTAGGGGGGGTTTTAATGGGTTTTTGGGGGGGTGTGGGGGGTGGGGGGAAAGGGTTTTGTGTGTTGGTGTGTAAGGTGGTGGGGGTGTGTAAATGGGTTGGGGGTGTGTGTAAGGGGTGTTTTGGGGTGGGGGTTTTAATTTGTGTGTTTTGGTGTGTGTGTTTTGGTGTGTGGTTTTTAATTTTTTTGGTGTTGTTTTTAATTGGGTAGTGTGTTTTTGTTTGTAAGAATGTTTTAAACCGGTTGTGGTGTTTTGGGGTTTTTGTTTGTGTGTGTTTTGGTTGGGGTGTGGGGTGTGGGGTAATGTGTGTGTGTGTGTAATGTGTGTGTGGTTTTAATGTGTGTGTGTGGTTTTGTGTAATTGTGTGTTTTGGGGTTGGGGGGATGTGTGTGTGTTTTAATGTGTGTGTTTTGGTGGGGGGGGTGTGGTGTGTGTGGAAATTGGGGTTGTGAAATTTTTTGTGTGTGTGTGGGGTAAAGTGGGGTGTGTGGGGGTTTTGTGTGGGGGTTTTTGTGGGGGGTTTTTGTGTTTTTTTGTGTGTGTGTATTGTGTTGTTTTTGTGTGTAATGGGGTGTGTGGATGTGAAATTGGGGTTTGTTTTGTGTGGAAATGTGGGTTTGGGGGTGTTTTGTTTTTGTGTGTGGTGTGTGTAGTGTGTGTGATGTGTGATGTGTGGGTTTTTGTGTGTGGTTGTGTGTGGGGTGTGGGGGTGTTGTGTGTGTGTGTGTTTTTGTGTTTTTTAATGGGGTGTGTGGGGTGTAATGGGGTTTTGGGGTGGGGTGAAATTTGTGTTTTGTGTGTGTAATGTGTGTGTGTGTATTTTTAATTTGTTGTGTGTGTGGGTGTGTGTGTGTGTGTGTTTTTTAATTTGGGGTTTTTAATGTTTTAATTTTTGTGGGGTTTTGGGTGTGTGGGGTTGTTTGTGTGTGTTGGGGTGTGTGTTTTTGGGGTTGTGTGTGTGTGTGTAATGTGTGTGGGGGTAATGTGGTGTTTTTGGGGGGTGGGGTGGGGTGTTTGTGTGTGTGTGTAAGGGGTTGTGTGTGTAGGGGTTAAAGGGGTGTGGTGGGGTTGTTTGGGGTGTTTTTAATTTGTGGGGGTGTGTGAAATGTGGGGTGTTTTGGGGGTTTGTGTGTGGGGTGTGTGTGTGTGTGTGTGTGTGAATGTGTGTGTTTGTGTGTGTGTGTTGTGTGTGTGTGTTTTGTGGGGTTTTTAATGGGGTGTGTGTGTTGTTTTGTGTGTGTGTGTGTGTGGGGGGATGGGGGTTTTGGGGATGTGTGTTGTGTGTGAAATGTGTTTTGTGGGGGTGTTTTGTGTGAAATGGTGTGTGTGTGTGTATTTGTGTGGGGGTGTGTAATGTGTGTGTTGTTGTGATGTGTGGGGGAATATGTGTTGTGTGTTGTGTGTGGTGGGGGGGGGGGAGGGGGGTGAGGGGTGGAAGGTTGTGGGAAAATTTAAGAAAATCGAATTTTTTGGGTGAAAGTTTTTCTTTTATAGCTCTGTTGTGTAAAAAATAAAGGAAAAGTTTTTATAGGGGGTAGGAGATTTGGAATGTAAAATATAATATGATAGAATTTTAAATGGACTTTTTTTCAAAAAATTGTCATTATAATTACATGGAAACCCCTATAAGATTATCCAATTTTAAACCCTATTTTAATTTATTATTAAGTTATTAATTTAAAGTTTTGATGTGTTAAAATTTTAAGAAAGAGAATTATTAAAGGGGGTTTTGGGTTTACAATTTTAAAGGAAGAGAAGAAAGTTGCCTAGGGCCCCAAAATTCCCATTCCCCCAAAAGTTAAAATAAATAAGGTTTTTTAATTTTACAATTGGGTTAACATAAATGGATTAACAATACCATATTTTAGAAAGGGGATAATAAGCTGTAAAGGAATTTTTTTGGAATTTTTAAGAGAAAGTGAATTTGGAAAAATGGGGGTTTTGGTGGGGGAAAAGTTTAAAATAAAGAAACCCAGGGAATTATATTTTTCTTCCTTTTTCACCAAAGACTGCAAGAAAAGAACCCTTCAGGTCATAAATTCATGATTCCTAACAAAATTATAATCTTTCCCTGCAACCAGGTTGCACTGAACGTCTCAAAGGTACTCCAACAAGCTAACACTTACTTTCATCACAACCAGCACATGCATAAAAGGTTTAAGACAAAGCTGAACCAATCTGTGGAGGCTGTGACAGAACTTGTCTGTGAAACAGCAAGAACCCTCAAAACACGTCTCAATGAACATAAACACGTAGGAATAACAACTTGAACAATGCCTGCATACAACACTGGAATTCCACCTTGTGATTAATGAATGCAGACAAATGCTTTGAATCATCCCTAATTGTCATCTCTAACAAACAGAATAAAGACAGCTTTGCCACCTATGAAGCATTAGCAAGAGTTCTTAAAACAAACCCCGCCATGATATAGCTACTACTACCACTAATACTACTACCTACAGCTATTATAATATGCTTTTACATTTCACTCTATTATCTATACATATATCCTGTCCCCCCCCCCCCCATATTGTTTGCAACGGCTTGACAAAGCTCCTGGAGAGCGAAGCCTTGCTACAATAAAATGTCACATTAGTTGCACGTGTGTCCTTTTACCTAATACAGTCAATAATTTCACGAACATTATTAGTGTGCGTGAGTGTGCGCATGCGTGTGTGAATGTGTGCACACATGCCAGCCTGCCCAAGTTTGATGCAGAAAACTTCAGAACAGCTAACAGTTTTTAGATAATATGCTAATTTCATTATGAAAATTCATTGACAGCAAAAACTTTGATTGCTACTATGTTATCTGCAACAAATGGGAAGGGCCAAAATTATTACCAGATCTGGAGATAAAGAACCAAGCAAAAATTGGTTATAACTCAGCAGAGGCACCCAATAAACCTGGATATGAACTGAAAAAATGGGGGCATAATTTATCTGCTGAGAAAAAATAAAATATTGAATGAGCATAATGGAGAATCACAGGAAGTCTTATGCCAACAGAGATCAATACTGAACAGTGGGGGTTAAAAACAAATACATCCCAATTCCTCTTCATTTCACTAGTTTGTAAGAAAAGACAGAATTTGCATACAGAGCAAACTGTAAGAAAGGTATACCTGACATATCTGAGAAGACAAACAGAATAAGGAAGCAAAACAAAGGTTTAATGCAGTAAATATAATTATGATGTCCAAAGAATTCATATAGAAAATGGAATGCAATAATATGAATATTATATTATCTGTGATAGCTGCTGCTTGTCCCAACCACTAGCAAATACTTGTCCAAATAAATTTTGTGACTCCTACTAAAAATTTTGAACTGAGCCTGGCAAGTATAAAAAAAAATTAGGACAATTGTACTAAATAAAAAAAATTAAATAACTAAAGTAACTTCTGATTTAAGCCAGGCACAGTTCAAAAGATTTGTCACTACTGCACACAGCAATGCATTTAGGAAATGCCAAGGTACATAAATGCACATGTGAATTATTCATACACAACTTTTTGAAATAATTTACGATATTTCTAGAAATTCAACTAATTTGGCTGTGCACTTAAAATAGTACATCTTACCCTATCACTTATCACATTCATGATTCACCCATTATGCATAAAATGTACCTCTTAAGCATCTCTATTTGAAGGTGTTGTACATAATGGAAAAACTGCAATGCAAGAATCAAACTCTTAATATATTTTTCAGACTAGAGATTTTCAAAAACACAAAAAACAAAACAGATATGATACAATAAACTTTTGCCCTGAAATAGCTCACATCACAGAGTTCACTGAACACACCCAAAAACCATCCTAATTTAGCACCATTATAAACTCGGTAACCTACCGATGGTGACTGGGAGATTTTGTTCAACTAAGTCATTTGGTAAACCAATTGGAAGTCCTTTTTAACCTTTTTTTTTTTTTTTTAGTTATACACAGGGTCATACAATTAGCCAATGATCATGTTGAGCTTTCATCTATACCTTCAATTTCTCTTCAGTTGAATTCAGCCCACTAGAAGTCACATCTAAAACAAAACTTTAAAGGCAGCCACGAAAACTTTGAAACTTGTGTACAGTGGATACAAAATGTGGACAATACAATTACTCCCACGCTTAAAAAACTTTGGCCCTTAGTTTTTGAGGTTTATTCTTTTTGAGGAACAATTGAGGTGGCTGAAGCCTCCCAACAGACTTGACCATTGCATCCAACACCGATTATTTTCAAGCTCAGAGAAACACACGTTTGACAATCAGAAGATGAATACATAAATGTTACATCAAATTAACAGGTTACTGATTCCACTATAATCATAAACTGCATGATGGGACTGACAAACAGGATACCCTATCTAATGACAGTCTAATGTCTTTAAAATGTATGTCATAATTAAAACAAAGGATATGAAGATTTGATGGCAGAAAGTACTTGAATAGGTCTAAGAAAATAATAAAATGATATGAGAAAAGAGCTGTTGCTTTTCCATTATTTAAAGATGACTACCAAACCCATAACATGACCAAAAACTTTTAACTAAATTTTCAATAACCTTTTTCCTCTCAAATTTAACCTTTTAATACATCACTTCTGAAGCCTAAATATCAACAACTGGTTAAGATCATGACAAATAAATTTTTCACAGCCCAGTTGGAATTATAATGACTTGAGATGCAGATTGGCCAGCAAAACAATGACTTAAATAACATTAAATTTTTAGCATTGAAATGCTCGAGACTACCTCAAATCCAACCCTGGGGACCTAATGACAGTCACCAAGAACACAAAATGCACATTCACAGGACTTACACTTGGATAACTGATTATGGAAAGCAGTAAAGAAATTCAACTATGCTCTCCAGGATCTACTGATAGCAAATAGGCAATGAAATGTGTACCACAACTACTGGATTAGGAACACCAATAAACACTTCCAACCTATTTTACAGTGAAATACAGATGGCAATATTAACTGGTGATTTCCTTCCAGTAGTAACAAGCTGGTATGAAAAGTGGCTCACAAGTGTACTGTTGTGAAATGTGTAAAGCAATAAATACAACAATTTTTCAAACCTAATGGGCTGGAGAGCTCTGCCAAGACTTCCAGGTATCCATGTGGGCTTGAGTCAGCCAGCAGAGAAGAAACAATGTGTGATGAAGGGAATGGGATAGATGTTGCTCAAAGAAGTGAATCTCAAGACCCCAGGGAGTGTGATACAGTGCCAGCCTCTGGCATAGCAGGTATTACATTGTGACATGGCAGAGCTGTTCAATAAAGGCTCAGCCTTCGGAGGTGTTTAGTTGTGTCATTCATCACAGAGAAACATAGATGACATTGGGGACATCGGTGGAGGAGAGCCGAGGATAGGCCAGTCCAAACACAGGACGGCAGGTAGCAGGTGAATCCTGTGTGGAGCCAGCAGTCACCAAGGCCTGTGACAGCGCATATCCTGCACCCGTTTGTTGTGCTTATGGCTTGAAGTTACTCACAGCCAACACAACCCAGAAATGGGGCCTCACAACACTGCCACACCCTGCACTTTGGATTTTACCAATGTTCACACATCCAGAACATGATTAAGAAAATATAACACTTTATAAATATTCCCAGGCATGTCTATGTCCAGACAACTGTCCCAGGCAGCTATCACAGGCAGGCCAACACTATGTGTCACTCATGAAGGAATTCTGTGCCTTCATTTCTTCAAGTTCTCTCTTCTGAGCACGTAGAAAAAGTATCCTGAAACAGGAAAGTTCAAACATTATAAATGTGCTGGCAAATGTTATACTTTTTGTAGTATTTCTTAAAATATGCATTTCTTCTATTAAATGTAATTAGAAGGACTTGCAATATACATACCATTTTCAAATAAGGGTGACCAGTAACCAAAGTATTAAAGGCTTGTGAAGATTACTACAATTTACATCACTTCTCTTAACCCTTTCAGGGTTTCTGACGTACTAGTACGGCTTACGCACCAGGGTTTTTGACGTACTAGTATGCCTAAATTCTAGCGCCCTCAAATCTAGCGAGAGAAAGCTGGTAGGCCTACATATGAAAGAATGGGTCTATGTGGTCAGTGTGCACAGTATAAAAAAAAATCTCGCAGCACACAGCGCGTAATGCAGGGAAAAAAAAAAATGACCGTGTTTTTGGTTTAAAACAGCGATTTTGCACTGTATTTTCGTATGGTATTTATGGTTGTATTCTAGTTTTCCTGGTCTTATTTTATAGAAGACATATTACAGAAATTGAGATGATTTTGATTGGTTTCACAATGAAAAACACCTTGAAATTGAGCTCAAAGTAGCAGAAATGTTCGATTTTTGCCAAAGTTCAAAAGTAAACAAATCATGCCACGCGTCCAATACATGTCAACTGGTGAATCTAATATTCCTTCACAAGTGCGCTGGTATTATTTATACCATTTCTACACTAATACAGTAGTCTGCATAACAGCAAATCTTCTATTTTTTGTGAGAATAAAAATTCAAAATGGAAAGCAAGAGAAATGTAAGAGGGGCATGGGGATGTGACTAATGAACAGAAGAAATGTTATTTTAGTGCCAGGAATGTCTTTCTTGTTTATTCTGGACCCTATTTGGAAATTGGAATCTTGAAATTTGTGTGAAATTGGCCAAATTGCTAAATTCTGACCACTGTATTGGATAGTTGAAATCGGTAAATGGGTGGTTTCTTGTATTCATTCGATAGAAAAAGCGGAGTTCTAGCGAAATACATAGTTATGATTTTTGTCGACTAGTACACTGCAATTGACCGAAAATAGGGCTCAAAGTGGGCAAAATCGCCGATGCATAAAAACAGTTGAGACCGCTGACTTCGCGAGAGCATAATTCCCTAAGTTTTCCATCAAATTTCATACTGTTGGTGTCATTATGATCGGGAAAAGATTCTATCTTTTCATAAGAAAAAATTATTATTTTTTTTTTAAATTTTGGCGACCCTGAGAACAAGTCTCAGAGAGCCTGGCGACCCTCAAAGGGTTAATATTAATGTGTGAGAGGTAAGTGGCAGGGTGTTTATTGAATAAAATCAGAATGGCACACCACCATTCTCTAACTTGGCACTTAAAGCAAGAGGCTTACGACTCCTCTTTTTATCACAGCTAAGCTTAGACGCCATTGTCAATGCGAGCCAACTAGTTAACGAAAGAGTAAACGAGAGAGAGAGAACGAGATACAGAGTTCAGACAATGTAAGAACACAAACTGAACAGGTAGTGGGCGATCACTTTGTCAGGCGAAATAAATGCGTATTAATGTGTGTCTGCTTTTAGTTCATTCACGTACGTTTGTAAGAGTTTGTAAAACTTTTACCTCACAATATTTTTTTTATAATAATAATTACCTCACAATACAAATACTCTTAGATTATGTACAAGTTGCGCAAGTTAGTACAGAATAAACAAACAGCGATACACCCATTCTCATGCAACACCATTTTTAGAGTGATTGATGATGATGATATCATCATGATAAAAAAGTGCTAAACCCATAAGGGCCATGAATTGCTATATATAGAGTGAAGGCATATGAAAGGAATATTTTTCTACAGGTATCCCCTAGTGTTTGACTAGAGAAAACGTAATTCTTCCGACACTACCTACACAGCTGCTTTGTAAACAAATCTCATATTTACGTCAATTTTTATTCTGTGAGTGTATGTATCATGTTTATATACTATGTAACGTGTTTCTTATATAATTTTGAGGAAAATATCATAGATGGATTAATGAAAATGTCTATATTAATGTTAAATAAAGACATTTAATGTGCCCAAGAGTGATGATTATTACGTACTATTGGCGTCATGAGTAGAGACTCTTAGCGATTTTTATGTGTACCTGCACACCAGCACAGTGTGTAAGTATATTTGGGTATAGGTACACATAAGTATAATTATCCGAGTACAGTGGTCCCTCAATAATCGTCCATAATCCGTTCCTGGAAGTGGGACTATTATCGAAATGGACGATTTTCGAATCAATTTTCCCCATAAGAAATAATGTAAATCCAATTAATTCGTTCCAGACACCCAGAAGTATCAACAACAATTTTTTTTTTTACCTAAAAGATAGATTTACATGCACAAAAGAATGAACATTCAACATGACAGTTACCTTTATTGAAGGCTGTTGTTGACGAATGGAAGACAGGGAGGAGGAGAGAGGATAGAGAGGTTATTTGGAAGGGGAATCCCCCTCCATAAGGACTCTAGGGCACTAATAAAATGTATAAATGAACATTGGTAATAGGGGTAGTTGATGAGTGGAACTGTCTGCCTAGTAGGGTGATTGAAGCTAAAGCATTGGGTAGTTTCAAATTTAGGTTGGATAAATACACGAGTGAGAGGGGTTGGATTTGAGTCGGACTTGCACCTGAGCTTATTGCTTGGGTAGCATTTGTTCTGTTAGTGGGTTGGATTTGTGAAGGACTGGCCTAGTATGGGCCAAGAAGCTTATTGCAGTGTTCCTCCTTTCCAATGTTCTAAAAGCTATGGCTTGGGTAATTTCAAATTTAGGTTGGATAAATACACGAGTGAAAGGGGTTGGATTTGAGTCGGACTTGCACCTGAGTTTATTGCTTGGGTAGCATTTGTTCTGTTAGTGGGTTGGATTTGTGAAGGACCAGCCTAGTATGGGCCAGCAGGCCTGTTCCAGTGTTCCTACTTTCTTAAGTTCTTATTTAACATCACACTTACCAGTAGGGTGATCGAGGCTAGGACCTTGGGTAGCTTCAAGAAGAGATTGGACAAATATATAAGTTGGAGGAGCTGAGTTTGATTTGTGTCATTGGGTACGGGAGTAAATTCTTGGGTAGCTTTGGAGAGAGGTCATTTTGATAAGGACCTGCCTTGTATGGGCCAGTAGACCTGCAGTGTTCTTCCATTGTTATGTTCTTATTGGCTATTTGTTTGTGTGAGGGAGGGATGGCAAGTTTATTGTTGGAGAATATGACACTAATATCAACTCTATGGCTTATTTATCTATCAGAATTCAACTAATATGACATAAACAATATTAATAACATAGAAACATGGAATATACTGTAGAATGAATAAAATAAGTCATTACGTATGTCACGAGAGGTGTTGTGTTGTGTTGTTGTTGGGTATATAAGGGCCACTGAGTGTAAGCCGTCCATAATGGTGGTGAGGCGGTGGTGGTTTTTGTAGCCCTATATAACTCCAACAACATTGGAGGAGTTGGTAGAATCGCTGAATCACTAAAGAAGGAACCCTCTACCACCATCACTACGACCTTCTACCACTATTACAACTGTTACCACCATCACTACTACCTTCTACCACCATCACTACCACCAAAGAAAGCTTCTAGTGCCAGCCTTTGGTAAAGAATGTGAGAAACACATAATTTATGAAAAAAGATTGTAGAAAAATGTAAAGATGGTGGTGGTAGAGTGGAAGCAGTTGCGATAGTGGTTGATGAACATAAGAACATAAGAAAGGAGGATCACTGCAGTAGGCCTGTTGGCCCATGCTCGGCAGGTCCTTTACATTTCATCCCACTAACGAAACATTTTCCCAACCCAGTCCTCAATGCTACCCAAGAAATAAGCTCTGATAACTCTATCCACTCATTTGGGACTTGCAAATGAGTGGATAGAGTTATCAGAGCTTATTTCTCGGGTAGCATTGAGAACTGGGTTGGGAAAATGTTTCGTTAGTGGGATGAATTGTAAAGGACCTGCCAAGCATGGGCCAACAGGCCTGCTGCAGTGATCCTCCTTTATGTTCATCAACCACTATCAACTGCATCCACTCTACCACCACCATCTTTGTATTTTTCTACAAACTTTTTCATAAATTATGTGTTTCTCACATTCTTTACCAAAGGGCTGGCACTAGAAGCTTTATTTGGAGCCATGGTAGCTTATTTAGCACTTGCAAGCACTAAAATCAATGGAATATTATGAAATATTTCATAGGAGCATGTGAGGGGACCGTCACTCACTGGTAAACAATGGCACACTGGCTGGGAAGGAAAGGCCGAGGCGGCTCAGAGCGTGAGTACGCGTCCAGGACGAAGGACTATTAGCGAGTTACCGGACCATTTGCGAGCCAATATTTTGACGAAAAAACAGGACTATTTCCGAAATGGATGACTTTCAGGCCGGACGATTATTGAGGGACCACTGTACATATCAAATATGTAATAACTGTAAAATAGGCTTCTTCAGTCGAGTACAGCAAAGTTGACTGAAGAAGCCTACTGTGAAGGCGAAACGTTTCGAAATAAAGATACCTAACTGTTGCATATGTGTCTTACCTAAACAACCTGTCGGTATTTTATACCATTTTATTGTTCAAACTGTAAAATACTTGATTATTATTATAATAAAAAAGAAGCGCTAAGCCACAAGGGCTATACAGCGCTGCAGGGTAGGGAAGGAAGTGAGGGTATTGGGCGGCAGAAGGGAGGAGGGATGATCAGTAGGTTACAGAAAACAGCGGGGCAGGGGATAGTATGGGGGTAGAGGGTAGCAAGAGATTGAGGTAGAAAGGGCTGAAGGTATCAGAATTTGTGAAGTCAGTCAGTTGTTGTCAAAAAGTCAATGAGAGAGTCCGGATGAAAGGTGGGTCCATCAGCAAGACGGGAAGGTAAAGAGAGAGCAGCGGAGTGAAGACGACGACGGAGGTAAATTCTGCGTGCTCGTTGATAAAGCGAGCAGTCTAACAGAATGTGGCTGACTGATAATGGAGCCTGGCAATTCTCACAGAGGAGCAGGGCGCCTCTCCATGAGATATCCATGAGTAAGACGAGTATGGCCAATGCGAAGACGGGAGAGAGTAGTCTCCCAACCTCGACAATGGTGATAAGAAGACGGCCAGTAACCTATATGTACTTGGTTTAATTGATTGAAGTTTGTTACCGAGCAGAGTAGACCAACGTTGTTGCCAACGGGTGTGAAGGTGGGAAGATATTACAGCAAAATAGTCCGTAAATGGAATACCTCTATATGAAACTGGTAGGTCATGTACTGCTGACCACGCAGCAGTGTCCACTTGTTCATTGCCCTGTACGTCAACATGACCAGGGACCCAACAAAAAACAATATCTTTATGCTTGGTAAAGATGCGGCATAGCCAAAGTTAGATACGGAGGACTAAGGGGTGAGGTGTATCAAATTTCTGTATAGCCTGTAAAGCACTAAGGGAGTCTGAGACAACTACAAACGATGACACAGGCATAGATGCAATACGGATAAGTGCTGCAAGGATGGCATACAATTCAGCAGTAAAAATACTAGCCGAAGATAGTAAATGCCCTCGTACGACGCTGTCCGGAAACACTGCTGTGAATCCTACGCCGTCAGAAGACTTAGAGCCATCTGTGTACACAGCAATGGCATGAGAATGAAAGTGGAAGTGGTCAAGAAAAAGAGAGCGGGAAGCGACCATAGAAAGTTGGGCTTTCGAGCAAGGGAGAGAGAAAGAACAGACTCGAACAGCTGGAACTTCCCAGGGGGGTAGGGAAAAGTGAGATGCTACATGAACATAGAAAGGTGGTAATTGAAGAGAAGAAAAGAGTGAATGAAGGCGAAGAGAGAAGGGACGGAGTAAACACGGGCGGCGAACAAATAAAGAATGTCTACTAATATCAGTGACCATTCTATAAATGGAAGGATTGCGGAGATCATGAGAGCACACATAGTAGCGAAGGCAATGGGCATCACGGCGATCAGATAAGGATGGAACGTTCGCTTCTGCATAGAGGCTCTCAACAGGGGAAGAGCGAAAAGCACCAAGGCATCAACGTAATCCTTGGTGATGAATGGGGTTAAGGCTAGAGAGAGTAGCAGGAGATGCCACTGAACAGATCTGGTCACCATAGTCAAGTTTCGATAAAATGAGGGTGGAATGTTGGAGAAGGAGGGTTCGACGATCAGCTCCCCATGAAAGATGAGCAAGGGTTTTAAGAAGGTTCACCGGCTGTGACAAGTTCCCTTCAGAGAGGTAATGTGAGGTTTCCAGGATAACCTACGGTCAAAGAGGAGGCCCAGAAACTTGACTATCACGTTCAGGGATACGGGAGCCATAGAGGTACAAAGGATGATCGGAGATGACAGAGCGTCTAGTGAAAGTAATTTGGTGGGTTTTAGTGCTGGCCCAATTGGAAACACGGTCGACCGCATGCTGGAGAGAAACTGTAATGAGGTGACAGTCGGTGCCTGCACAGGCAATAGCGAAGTCATCAACATAGAGTGATGACCAAATATTTGATGGAAGACTAGAGGCCAAATCATTAATAGCAAGGAGAAAAAGTGTTGTGCTCATAACACATCCCTGGGGGACACCTTCAGTTTGGATAAAGTTCGGGGACAGCACATTATTAACCCGAACATGGAAATGTCTATCAGTTAAAAAGTTCTTAAGGAAGGATGTAGATTGCCTCGGAGGCCTAAGGAGTGGGCTTGGGCCAAAATATTATACCTCCAAGTTGTGTCATATGCCTTCTCAAGGTCAAAAAATATGGCAATAACTGAGTGGTTATTCGCAAAGGCATTACGAACATACGTATCCAAGCGTAGTAAGGGGTCTATGGTAGAACGTCCCTTACGAAAGCCATATTGACGAGTGGAGAGACTGTTGTGAGTCTCTAAATACCACACTAAACGTCTATTTACCAGGCGTTCCATCACTTTGCAAACTGCACTGTTAAGAGCAATGGGATGATAGTGGGAGGCTTCATGTCCGGTAGTGCCTGGTTTGCGGAAAGGGAGAACACTGGCAGATTTCCACAGCTGTGGAAGAACTCCTTGTGACCAAATAAGATTGAAAAAGCGTAATAGGACTGCAAGGGCTGACTGATGTAAATGTTGTAGCATACGAATATGAATGTCGTCGGGCCCAGCTGCCGATGATAGGCAAGCTGAGAGTGTTGCCTCCAGTTCTTGAAGTGTAAAAGGCACATTATACTGTTCTTCTCTGAGAGAAGAAAAGTCCAAGGGTGCTAACTCTCTGGCAGACTTTGAGGAAAGAAACGAGGGGCATAGATGGAGCCCCTGAGAAATACGGACCAGATGATTGCCAATTTCATTGCCAACATCTAGTGGGTTTGCTATATCAACACCGGCAACCCGCAGAACAGGAGCCGGGTCAGGAGAATATTTACCACTCAGTTTTCGTACTTTTTTCCAGACTGCACTCATAGAGGAAGCAGAGGTGATGGTGGAGACATAATGTCACCAGCAAGTGTGTTTAGCGTCACGGATGACACGGCGAGCGATTGCACGCTTCTGCTTAAAATCAAGTCTCTCCGTGGTTCTATTGTACCGGTACCTGCCCCTTGCAGCGCGTTTCAAACGTACTGCACGAGCACAAGCAGGAGACCACCAAGGCACGCATTTCTGAGAATGCCTGCCCGAAGTTTGGGGTATAGAATGAGAAGCTGCGGTTAAAACAGAGGACGAGAAGCGGTGTAAAAGCTCATCAATGGAGGACGAAGAAGGAACATCACTAAAAACAGTTAGTTGTGAGTAAAGGCTCCAATTTGCCTGATCAAATTGCCAGCGTGGGATACGAAGAGGTGGTGAATATGAAGGGGAAGTAAGAATGATTGGGAAATGATCGCTGTCGTGTAAATCCGGGAGAACAGACCAGGTGAAGTCTAATGCGGCGGAGGAAGAGCAGACTGAGAGATTGATGCAAGAGAGAGTGCGAGTCCGAGGATCAAAATGGGTGTGAGTACCTGTATTTAAAACATGGAGGGGGTGTGTGGCAAGAAAAGCCTCTAACTGAATGCCATGGGAATCACAGTGAGACCCCCCAGAGGAAATGATGGGCATTAAAATCGCCAAGTAACAGAATCGGTGGTGGTAATGACGAAACAAGAAAGGCAATATCCGGAATAGATAATGCCTGAGAAGGAGAGAGATATAAAGAACAGAGCGTATACCACCTATGCAAGTGGATATGGGCTGCTGTGTGATGCAGCGAAGTACGAACAAATAGCTGATGGTACGGAATATCAGTGCGTAGAAGAAGGGCACTTTCATTAAAGGTCCCATCAGGAAAAGGATCTGAAGAATACAATAAATTATAGCCTGAGATGGGCGAGATAACAGTAGAGTGTAATTTTGGTTCCTGTAAGCAAACACCAACAGGGGAAAACTGGGAGAGTAACATCTGAAGCTCACCCCGATTACCCCTGAGGCCGCATATATTCCACTGTAAATAGGCCACGATAAAGATACTTGAAATACGCAGGTAAGGGTTCCTACGGACTAGAGGAGTTAGAAAAGTCCACATGCGGAAGTAGCGGAAAACGTTCAAACAGAGAAGGAACGGTGCGCTGTGAAGAAATGAGTTGCGCAGATGGAGGAGAGGAGAGAGAAGGAACAGAGGGTGGATCAGTGTCCATTGATGGTTTGGTCTCTACAATATATTCAGAGATTGCTTCAAATGTTTCGGAATTCAGAGACGTTGTATGGGAGACAATATTGGAGATGGTAGGGGGAGGATGAGTAAAGATTGGAACTGTAATGGACTGTACCAAGGTAGGGGGAAGCGAAAGGGTGGAGGGAACTGGAGAAGAAGCGTGGAAGGGGACAGAAGAGGCAGAAACCTGGGAGGTGGCAGAAGAGGAAGAAACTTGGGAGGGAACAGAGGTAGGTAGGTATAGTACGAGGAGGAGGGTGAACCTCTGCACTTGTAACAGAGCCAGTGAGAGGGGAAGAACCCGGTACAGAGACAGGGGAGGTAAAATGAGGAGGTAGAAGAAGGGAAGGAGGGGTTAAAGGACCTTTTTTTGACTTCTGAGAAGTAGAGGGATGATTGGGAGGAGGTATCGTACGAGGTCTCGTCGATATTGAGGCTTGTGAGGGAGAACACAAAGCGAGAACAGACTGAGGCGTTGAAGTAGGGACGTCTGAGCCTAGGACAGCAAAAGAATTAGATACAGGAGTGACTATGGGAGAGGTAACCACAGAGGAGGTTGCAGAAGATGGGACCCCAGAAGTGGGGGGACGTTTTGAAACACGGGAATAAGAAACACGAGGTAGTCTCCCTTGGAGGCGGAGATGAGAAATTGCCATGGCATAAGGTAGACCTTCTGCCTCTTTGAGGTAACGAATTTCCCGCTCATTTAAGTAACTTGGCAACGGCGAGAGTAAGAAGGGTGAGCCTCATGACAATTAAGGCAAGAGGGAGGTCGATTGCAAGACGTATTAGAATGGTCATCGGCACCACAGACTGGGCATTCGGCTATGGATCTGCAATACTTCGTTGGATGGCCAAATCGCCAGATTGCGGTGTAGGGATCGCCTTTCGAACTTGTAACCGATGTCCTGCTACATAAACTGAGGACGGGAGTTCACGGCTGTCAAAAGTTAAACGAGCCACATTGCTAGGGTATCGTCTCCGCCCGCGGACAGGAAGAACATAAGTGTCTACCTTGAGGATTGGGAGATCTTGGAGTTCCAACTGTTCAAGAATGTCATTGCCACATGTCTGGAAATTTTGTTGAACTATGGTATGGGGCAGAATGACGGTACCACTACAAGAATTGAGGGAATGATGTTTTTCAATAGTGACAGGAACAGTATCTACATGGGAAAGAAGAGAAAGATCATGAGCTTGGGTAGCATTCTGTACCGTGATGATGCGCGTACCGCTCTGAAGAGCACGAAAAGAAATATCTTTACCAACATGGCGTATGAGAGCCTTGCCAATACTGTGGTCGGAAAGATAGGCGATAGAGGAAGTCGGTCGTAAAGTGAAGAATTTAGTCCACTGTGCAGTCTGAAACCGAGTGTGGAAAGGGAGTGCAGGATGTATCGATCTTTTCTGAGAAGAACGATAAGGTGGAGAAGCATCATCAGCAGGTAATTGTTGTTGGCGTTTAGGCGTGGGACCAGAGTTGGTCCGACGTGGAATGGGTCAGCGATTCGAAAATTGCCGCACCATAGAGGGCGAGGCCGGAAGCATAGTCAAAAGAGAGCGGAGGTCAGATAAATCGAAGGAGTCAGTCGAGACCTCAGTACCTGAAGCGGGTGAGGAAACAGCAACGGCAAGAGGTACAGAGGCATGAGGAGTGTCCGAAGAGCGGTCCAAAGACGAGGCGGGGTCAGAACGGGGTGCTGTATCAAGAAGGGGCCCGGGGGTACCAGGTTCATGGATTGGGTTCTCCACAGTTAGGTTACGTCTTTCTTTTTGTTTTTAAGAAAAAAAAAGAAAGAAAAAAAAAAAGAAAAAAAAAAGGGGGGGACTGGGGAGGGATAGTTCCTAGGAGGAATGAAAGGGCCAGAAATCTCCCTCTGCGCCCAAGAGGAACTCAGCACTGCAAGTAGCGTAGATGCAGCATGGAGCCCGTGCCATACCCTACCCATCATGCCAGTAAACCAGCAATCCGGAATAGCAACCTCACATCTGCCGAGCTACCTCGGTGGACAAAAGAGAGGGCGGCCGGTTATCCGCCACAAAGCATACCTCCTTCGGCCACCACCCCCGGAATCCGAAAGGTGGCTTCCAGAGATACACCCGTCGCCCAAAAGACACCCAAAGCCACTCTCCGGGATACAGGAGAGGGATCGGGACATCCCCAGGCGATCCAGATTCCACGGCAAACTACGCCACTGCCAAGAACCTCAACGGAATGGGATGGATCCCGGTACCCTTTCCCCTACCTAGGAACTAGTGCGCCTGTGGGAAAAATCCCAAAGGCCAAAAGGGAGGTGTGGGGAGGGGGAGGAGGAAAGGGAAAAGGGGAGGATGGGATAGGGAAGGGGGGATTGGGGGTAATTAGGTTCGGTCTGAGGAAGGAGACCGACAGGTCCAATTCCTCAGACCAAGAGCCTCTTCACCACGCCAAGGAGCCCCCCTTGAAGAGGTAAAATACTTGAAATTTTGGAAAGTTTCCAGACATAATAAATTTGTTCACGGAAAATGTAAACAAACTGGGTGGGGTGTGCAGTATTTGAAAGACCACTTGCCACATAAATTTTGGTCATAATTTGACATCGCCGTATTAGTGGAACGCCGTAAAGCGGGGCCCTACTGTACACACATAACAAATTTTTTATTATCACAGTAATAGTATGGCAAACTCAAAAGCAGCAGAAAAATTATACAGGTCCGCCATCACAAATCCGGCAATCAGTTATTCGGTTCCTTCAGTTATTCGGCACTAATTTTGGCTAGCATAATTTCAAATTTCCAGGGTCGCCACACCAACTTGCTGGTACTGTTTGGTGGCACTACTTGCTGCATAAGTCATTCCAATTTCTTTTTCTCCATTTACTGTTTTAACCTGCTTACTTTTAGCCCTAGTCATGGTTCCAATGAATAAAAGAAATGCTTCTCATTATGTAAAGCACCTACACAGTACATTATCCATTAAACATAAGGTGGCTTTGAAGCCACTGTCGGTTGTCATGAACTCTGTCTCATGAAGCAGGAGAATATGCTTTATTATTACGCTAATAACACTACAGCTTATTTGCCTATCACAATTGATCTAATATGACATAATAAACAACATAAATAACATAAAACATGTTAAATACTCCAGAATGAATAATATTTGGCATAACACCGAGCAGTTCGACAGAGTTACGAAGAGGATATGGTAAACAAATACCATTCTCCTATCCTTGTCTCGGGGGCTTATATTAGAGAAAACGGAGTATAGCACAGGGCTAATTATGATACACACTCGTACTCCACCATAAACATGAAACAAAAAAGTTATTTTCTCTCTATAGATTGTCACACACAACAGCATGTGTGTAGAGAACCTAGGATAACCCCAAAAAAGTCAACGTGGCTTAGTTTTAGTACCTGGCTTGGGTTAGTCATATATGATTTTTGGTAAATATTCGATTCCCAGCCAGGGTAGAAACATTAGGCGTGTTTCTTTACACCTGTTGTCTATGTTTACCCATCAGTAAATGGGTACCTGGGTGTTAGTCGACTAGTGTGGGTGTTATCCTGGAACACTGACCTAATTTTCTTGAAATACTAAGCATAACATGTGCCTTTCTATACAGTATTATGTCACTGATGTCAGCTAGGCCTGTATACCTTGTACATGTACGTGTAGTAAATAATTATTATATTATTATTATTAGTACAGTGGACCCCCGCATAGCGACTTTAATCCGTGCAAGAGGGCTGATTGTTATGTGAAATGTTCGGTATGCGAATGAATTTTCCCCATAAGAAATAATGGAAATCAAATTAATCCGTGCAAGACACCCAAAAGTATGAAAAAAAAATTTTTACCACATGAAATATACATTTTCCTACACACAAAGAGAAGGATACATGCACAATAGTAGAGTAGTACATGCACAATATATATTGTGCATGTACTACTCTACTAAATGAAGAATAAATGACACTTACCTTTTTGAAGATGCAGCAATGACTGATGAGACACTGTGTCCTGGGAGTGCCTTTTCCTCCTGAGTACTGTAGGTCCTGTTTGGCATTTTCTTCCAGAACAGGCCTTATCACACTGTGTATGCCACTACGATTCTTAAATCTCTCAAACCAACCTTTGCTGGCTTTAAATTCACCAATATGAGCACTAGTTCCAGGCATTTTTCCCTGTTCACCTGGGTGTTAGTCGACTGGTGTGGGTTGCATCCTGGGAGACAAGATTAAGGACCCCAATGGAAATAAGTTAGACAGTCTTCGATGACACTGACTTTTTTGGGTTATTCTGGGTGGCAAATCCTCTGGGGTTAATTGTTTCTTGGTATTCTCAATAAGCCACACCAACAACGGTGCTACAGCAGCAGCAGCAGCAGCTGACGGTGGTACAGCAGCAACAGATGATGCTACAGCAGCAGCAGACGATGCTACAGCAGCAGCAGACGATGCTACAGCAGCAGCAGACGATGTTACAGCAGCAGCAGACGATGCTACAGCAGCAGCAGACGATGCTACAGCAGCAGCAGACGATGCTACAGCAGCAGCAACAGGTGACGGTGGTACAACAGCAGCAGCAGCTGACAGTGCAGCAGCAGCTGACAGTGCAGCAGCACCTGATGGTGGTACAGCAGCAGCAACAGCTGTACCACCAATAGTAGCGATGGTTGATTGGGGTTTATTATACAACCTGGCCTGCTCGGAGACACGCACTCCACTTTCATACTTATCAATGATCTTTTTCTTCATCTCTATAGTAATTCTCACCCTTATTGCTGTAGGGTTGGCACTAGAAGCTTTCTTGGGGCCCATGGTCACTTATTTTCCAGAAAAAATCACCAAAAACACTGTAATAATACGAAATGTTCCGATTGTATGCTTGGATGTTACCGCGGAGGCTGGCTGGTAAACAATGCCACCGGCGGAACATGTGAGCGTGGCTCAGGCCGCACATTGGACGCGTCTCGGACGAAGAGCGATGAGCGGGTTTTTGGGCGGTATGCGAGGCAAAATTTTTGCGAAAAAAGCGAGCGGTATGCGGATTGTACGGTATGTGATGTGTGCGGTATGCGGGAGTCCACTGTATAGTTTTACCAACGCTCTTATATGGGTGTGAAGCATGGGTGATGAATGTTGCAGTGAGGAGAAGGCTGGAGGCAGTGGAGATGTCATGTCTGAGGGCAATGTGTGGTGTGAATATAATGCAGAGAATTCGTAGTTTGGAAGTTAGGAGGAGGTGCGGGATTACCAAAACTGTTGTCCAGAGGGCTGAGGAAGGGTTGTTGAGGTGGTTCGGGCATGTAGAGAGAATGGAGCGAAACAGAATGACTTCAAGAGTATATCAGTCTGTAGTGGAAGGAAGGCGGGGTAGGGGTCGGCCTAGGAAAGGTTGGAGGGAGGGGGTAAAGGAGGTTTTGTGTGCGAGGGGCTTGGACTTCCAGCAGGCATGCGTGAGCGTGTTTGATGGGAGTGAATGGAGACAAATGGTTTTTAATACTTGACATGCTGTTGGAGTGTGAGCAAAGTAACATTTACGAAGGGGTTCAGGGAAACCGGCAGGCCGGACTTGAGTCCTGGAGATGGGAAGTACAGTGCCTGCACTCTGGAGGGGTGTTAATGTTGCAGTTTAAAAACTGTAGTGTAAAGCACCCTTCTGGCAAGACAGTGATGGAGTGAATGATGGTGAAAGTTTTTCTTTTTCGGGCCACCCTGCCTTGGTGGGAATCGGCCAGTGTGATAATAAAAAAATAAAAAAATATTATTATTTTCTCAGTTGTTTGTTGGGTTATCTTATTCAAATTTGGGCAATGTATGATGGAAAGATACTTCTTCACGTACAGCAAAAACGAAAGAAATCAGACCATAAATAGCGGAGTTCACTTCTCAGCCATTAGCGGTATATTTTTGTATGGTTGTTATGGTTATATTCTCATTTTTTCGGTCTCATTTGATAGAATGAAAGATATATTACAGAAATAGATATGATTTTGATTGCTTTCATGATGAAAAGTACCTTGAAATTGCGCTCACAGTAGTGAAAATGTTCTATTCTTTAGCGAAGCTCAAGAGTAAACAAATGACGTCACCGTCCAATACCTGTCCACCTGCCAGTCTAAATTCCAGTATGGAGTCAAGAATGGATTGACATTATTTATACAATTATTACAATAATGCAGTAGTCTGCATAACAGTAAATCATCTATTTTTTTTGGTGAATAAAAATTCCAAATGGTAAGCAAGAGTAATATAAGAGGGGCCTGTAGCCGTGACTAATGAACAGAGAAAATGTTATTTTAGTGCCAGGAATGTCTGCATTGTTTATTCTGGACCCTATTTTGAAATTGGCATCTGTTGAAATTTGTGTGAAATTGGCCAAATTGCCAATTTCTAACCACTTTACTGGGTAGTTGAAATAAGTGAATGGGCGGTTTCTTGTACTCAGTTGAGAGACTAGAAGTAAATAAGTTTATTCAGGTATACACAAATACAGTTACATAGATTATCATACATAGCAGTGTATGTATAGAGAACCTAGGATAACCCAAAAAAGTCAAAGTGACTTACTTCCAGTACCTGGCTTGGGCTTGCCATATATGATTTTTGGTAAATATTTTTTTTTCTCGGTTGTTTGTTGGGCTATCTCATTGAAACTTGAGCAATGTATGATGGAAAGATGCTTCTTAACGTACAACAAAAATAAAAATGACGGACGATAAATAAGGGAGTTCACTTCTCAGCCATTAGCCGCCTCTTTGCAGTATATTTTCGTATGGTTTTTATGGTTGCATTCTCATTTTTTGGACTCATTTGATAGAATGGAAGATACACCTATCATCCGACTTACGACCTGCTCGACTTACGACCGTGTTTTTTATGCCAAATTTCTGGGAAATAAACAACTATTTGTGTTGTACACAGTGTTTATCCTAAACCTTACAGTATAAAATACAATACAGTGGACCCCCGGTTAACGATATTTTTTCACTCCAGAAGTATGTTCAGGTGCCAGTACTGACCGAATTTGTTCCCATAAGGAATATTGTGAAGTAGATTAGTCCATTTCAGACCCCCAAACATACACGTACAAACGCACTTACATAAATACACTTACATAATTGGTCGCATTCGGAGGTGATCGTTATGCGGGGGTCCACTGTACTAACAGCATAAAAAGTAAAGTAAAACATGAAATACCAAAATAAAACAATAAAATAAAGTCATTACAAAAATGTCATGTTGATATTCAGTAGTAAAGTTCGACTTACGTCCATTTCGACTTACGACCGGTTTCTTGGAACCGAACTTGGTCGTAAGTCGGATGGTAGGTGTATATTACAGAAATAGACATGATTTTGATTGCTTTCATGACGAAAAGTACCCTGAAATTGAGCTCAAAGTAGCGGAAATGTTCGATTTTTGCCGATGTTCAATGAACTGTGTAAGTCAAGTTAGTTAATTTTATTAAGTGTATTCTAACCTAACCACTCTGTAATTCGGCAAACTCAGTAATCCGGCACACTACAGGTCCCAATGATGCCGGATTTGTGATTGAGGACCTGTACCAGTTTAGATGGATTGAGAATCTAGTTACCATACTGACCTTTAAAGAAAAAACCTATTCTGAGTTGAAAAATCTATCATGCTCAAAATTAATAAAATGCATTTTTAAAGAAAGTTTTTAACTTTTGCTATACAGTGGTCCCTCAATAATCGTCCGGCCTGAAAGTCGTCAATTTCGGAAAGTCCTGTTTTTTCGTCTAAATACTGGCTCGCAAATGGTCCGTTAACTCGCTAATCGTCCTTCATCCGGGATGGGTACTCACGCTCTGAGCCGCCTGGGCCTGCCTTCCCAGCCAGTGTGCCATTGTTTACCAGTGAGTGACGGTCCCCTCACATGCTCCTACGAAATATTTCATAATATTCCATTGATTTTAGTGCTTGCAAGTGCTAAATAAGCTACCATGGCTGCAAAGAAAGCTTCTAGTGCCAGCCCTTTGGTAAAGAATGTGAGAAACACATAATTTATGAAAAAGTTTGTAGAAAAATACAAAGATGGTGGTGGTAGAGTGGATGCAGTTGTGATAGTGGTTGATGAACATAAGAACATAAGAAAGGAGGATCACTGCAGCAAGCCTGCTGGCCCATGCTCGGCAGGTCCTTTACAATTCATCCCATTAACGAAACATTTTCCCAACCCAGTCCTCAATGCTACCCAAGAAATAAGCTCTGATAACTCTATCCACTCATTTGCAAGTCCCAAATGAGTGGATAGAGTTATCAAAGCTTATTTCTTGGGTAGCATTGAGGACTGGGTTGGGAAAATGTTTCGTTAGTGGGCTGAATTGTAAAGGACCTGCAGAGCATGGGCCAACAGGCCTGCTGCAGTGATCCTCCTTTCTTATGTTCATCAACCACTATCACAACTACTTCCACTCTACCACCACCATCTTTGTATTTTTCTACAAACTTTTTCATAAATTATGTGTTTCTCACATTCTTTACCAAAGGGCTGGCACTAGAAGCTTTCTTTGGTGGTAGAAGGTCATGTATTTATCCAACCTAAATTTGAAACTACCCAATGTTTTAGCTTTGATCACCCTACCAGGCAGACCGTTCCACTCATCAACCACCCCTATTACCAATGTTCATTTATACATTTTATTAGTGCCCTAGAGTCCTTATGGAGGGGGATTCCCCTTCCAAATAACCTCTCTTCCCTCTCTCCTCCTCCCTGTCTTCCATTCATCAACAACAGCCTTCAATAAAGGTAACTGTCATGTTGAATGTTCATTCTTTTGCGCATGTAAATCTATCTTTTAGGTAAAAAAAAAAATTGTTGTTGATACTTCTGGGTGTCTGGAACGAATTAATTGGATTTACATTATTTATGGGGAAAATTGATTCGAAAATCGTCCATTTCGATAATAGTCCCACTTCCAGGAACGGATTATGGACATATTTATTTGAAGTGATCAAGGTCCCAGGACTGAAACGTTTTCTAATAAGTATGTCATAGTGTTTGCTTACGTGTCTTTCTAAACCAACTTGTCGGTATTTATTACCAAGGTTTATACCAGGGACCACTGTATAGTCAACCACTGCTGCTCCATTTTAAATAGCTTAAATATTCATACCCTCAAATCTGCCACCTGCCAATATTTTTGATATTAGCACAACTCTTTGGGTTTTCTTCAATCTATTCATACATTTGAAAAAATCTAAGGCTGGGGGTTCTTACAGAATATTATGATTAACTACATAAGTGATGACTGTGTCCAACATACTAGTACACCTAACATGCTAAAGTCAACAATGAAACCAGGAGCTGTTGTTCCACCATCAGTTTCCCTTCCAGCAAACAGTGTGTGGAAGTGGCACAAAGATGACTAATTCATTTTGAGATTTATGACAGATTCAAGATACTAACAGCAGAATTCAGCCACAAAGCACACTAAGTACATTTACTTAAACAATGTGACATTTTCATGTGTTGAATATTACGCTCTGAAACAACTGAAATATTCCAATTATTCCTTATACATAGTGTTAGACCAAAATAGCAATAAAAAAAAGTATGTAAAGTAAAAGGACACAAGTGCAACTAATGTGACATTTTATTGTGGCAACGTTTCGCTCTCCAGGAGCTTTATCAAGCCGTTACAAACAACACATGGACACAGAGGGTATATAAAGGCTCAGAGTGAGGTGCAATACTAGTGAGGTACCATTTCGATGTTCACTAGTGGTAGTAGTAGTAGTATTAGTGACAAAAGTAATACAATATGGTAGAGCAATTAATTCATACATGAGTAAAAGGATATAAAAGTAATAGCTTTTATATCCTTTTACTCATGTACGAATTAATTGCTCTACCATATTGTATTACTTTTGTCACTACTACTACTACCACTAGTGAACATCGAAATGGTACCTCACTGTGTACCCTCTGTGTCCATGTATTGTCTGTAACGGCTTGATAAAGCTCCTGGAGAGCGAAACGTTGCCACAATAAAATGTCACATTAGTTGCACTTGTGTCCTTTTACTTTACATATTGTCGGTAATTCTACCAACTTTATTACAAAAAAAAAAAGTATACCATACATTACAAGTGGAGCAATGTTGGGCTAAGTTATTGCCTCATGTTTGGAGTGCTAAAACACCTTTAACATCTAATATCACAATAGTGTACATAGTTTTAAACCTATAGGTAGTAGGTTGGTAGACAGCAACCACCCAGGGAAGTACTACCGTCCTGCCAGATGACTGTGAAACAAAAACCTGTAACTGTTTTGCATGATGGTAGGATTGCTGGTTTTCTTTTTCTGTCTCATAAACACGCTAGATAACAGGGATATCTTGCTACTCCTACTTACACTTTGGTCACACTTCACAGACACGCACATGCATATATATATATACATACATCTAGGTTTTTCTCCTTATTCTAAATAGCTCTTGTTCTTTTTTTATTTCTTCTATTGTCCATGGGGAAGTGGAAAAGAATCTTTCCTCCGTAAAGCCATGCGTGTCCGTATGAGGCGACTAAAATGCCGGGAGCAATGGGCTAGTAACCCCTTCTCCTGTATACATTTACTAAAAAAGAGAAGAAGAAAAACTTTATAAAACTGGGTTGTTTAAAATGTGCGTGGATGTAGTGCGGATGACAAGAAACAGATGATTGCTGATGTTATGAATGAAAAGAAGTTGGATGTCCTGGCTCTAAGCGAAACAAAGCTGAAGGGGGTAGGAGAGTTTCAGTGGGGGGAAATAAATGGGATTAAATCTGGAGTATCTGAGAGAGTTAGAGCAAAGGAAGGGGTAGCAGTAATGTTAAATGATCAGTTATGGAAGGAGAAAAGAAATATGAATGTGTAAATTCGAGAATTATGTGGATTAAAGTAAAGGTTGGATGCGAGAAGTGGGTCATAATAAGCGTGTATGCACCTGGAGAAGAGAGGAATGCAGAGGAGAGAGAGAGATTTTGGGAGATGTTAAGTGAATGTATAGGAGCCTTTGGAACCAAGTGAGAGAGTAATTGTGGTAGGGGACCTGAATGCTAAAGTAGGAGAAACTTTTAGAGAGGGTGTGGGAGGTAAGTTTGGGGTGCCAGGTGTAAATGATAATGGGAGCCCTTTGATTGAACTTTGTATAGAAAGGGGTTTAGTTATAGGTAATACATATTTTAAGAAAAAGAGGATAAATAAGTATACACGATATGATGTAGGGCGAAATGACAGTAGTTTGTTGGATTATGTATTAGTAGATAAAAGACTGTTGAGTAGACTTCAGGATGTACATGTTTATCGAGGGGCCACAGAATATCAGATCACTTTCTAGTTGTAGCTACAACTGAGAGTAAAAGGTAGATGGATACAAGGAGAATAGAAGCATCAGGGAAGAGAGAGGTGAAGGTTTATAAACTAAAAGAGGAGGCAGTTAGGTAAGATATAAACAGCTATTGGAGGATAGATGGGCTAATGAGAGCATAGACAATGGGGTCGAAGAGGAATGGGGTAGGTTTAAAAAAAGTAGTGTTAGAGTGTTTTAGCAGAAGTTTGTGGTTACAGGAAAGTGGGTGCAGGAGGGAAGAGGAGCGATTGGTGGAATGATGATGTAAAGAGAGTAGTAAGGGAGAAAAAGTAGCATATGAGAAGTTTTTACAAAGTAGAAGTGATGCAGGAGGGAAGAGTATATGGAGAAAAAGAGAGAGGTTAAAGAGTGGTGAAGCAATGTAAAAGAGAGCAAATGAGAGAGTGGGGGAGTGTTATCAACAAATTTTGTTGAAAATAGAAAAATGTTTTGGAGTGAGATTAACAAGTTAAGGAAGCCTAGGAACAAATGGATTTGTCAGTTAAAAATAGGAGAGGAGAGTTATAAATGGAGAGTTAGAGGTATTGGGGGAAGATGGAGGGAATATTTTGAGGATTGTTAATGTTGATGAAGATGGGGAAGCTGTGATTTCGTGTATAGGGCAAGGAGGAATAACATCTTGTAGGAGTGAGGAAGAGCCAGTTGTGAGTGTGGGGGAAGTTCGTGAGGCAGTAGGTAAAAGAAAGGGGGTAAGGGCCCGCCGGGATTAAATGGGATAAAGATAGAAATGTTAAAAGCAGGTGGGGTTTTATAGTTTTGGAGTGGTTGGTGCAATTATTTAATAAATGTATGGAAGAGGGTAAGGTACCTAGGGATTGGCAGAGAGCATGCATAGTTCCTTTGTATAAAGGCAAAGGGGATAAAAGAGAGTGCAAAAATTATAGGGGGATAAGTCTGTTGAGTGTACCTGGTAAAGTGTATGGTAGAGTTATAATTGAAAGAATTAAGATAAGACGGAGAATGGGAAATAGCAGATGAACAAGGGGGCTTTGGGAAAGGTAGGGTGTGTGGACCAGGGGGTTTACAGTGAAAATATAAGTGAACAGTATTTAGATAAGGCTAAAGAGGTCTTTGGGCATTTATGGATTGGAAAAGGCGTATGACAGGGTGGATAGGGGGGGAAATGGGCAGAGTTGCCAAATGTATGGTGTAGAGGTAGGTTACTGAAAGCAGTGAAGAGTTTTTTACGAGGATAGTGAGGCTCAGTTAGAGTATGTAGAAAAGAGGGAAATTTTTCCCAGTAAAAAATAGGCCTTAGAAAAAGGATGTGTGATGTCACCGTGGTTGTTTAATATATTTATAGATGGGGTTGTAAGAGAAGTAAAAGCGAGGGGCTTGGCAAGAGGCGTTTGGGGTAAAAGATAAAAAATCACACACAGGGTGGAGTTGTCACGCTGCTCTTTGCTGATGACACTGTGCTCTTGGGAGATTCTGAAAGAAGCTGCAGAGATTGGTGGATGAATTTGGTAGGGTGTGCAAAAGAAGAAAATTAAAGGTAATACAGGAAAGAGTAAGGTTAGAGGATAACAAAAAGATTAGGTGATGAAAGATTGAATATCAGATGGAGGGAGAGAGTATGGAGGAGGTGAACGTATTCAGATATTTGGGAGTGGACTTGTCAGCCCGGGTGGGCTATGAAAGAAGAGGTGAATCTAGAATTGATGAGGGAAAAAGAGTTGAGTGGTGCACTTAGGAGTCTGTGAGACAGAGAACTTTGTCCTTGGAGGCAAAGAGGGGAATGTATGAGAGTATAGTTTTACCAACGCTCTTAATGGGTGTGAAGCATGGGTGATGAATGTTGCAGCGAGGAGAAGGCTGGAGGCAGTGGAGATGTCATGTCTGAGGGCAATGTGTGGTGTGAATATAATGCAGAGAATTCGTAGTTTTGGAAATTAGGAGGAGGTGCGGGATTTCCAAAACTGTTGTTCCAGAGGGCTGAGGAAAGGGGTTTTTGAGGTGGTTCGACATGTAGAGAGAATGGAGCGAAACAGAATAACTTCAAAAGTGTATCAGTCTGTAGTGGGAAAGGGAAAGGCGGGGTAGGGGTCGGGCCCAGGAAGGGGTTTGGGGGAGGGGGTAAAGGAGGTTTTGTGGCGAGGGGCTGGACTTCCAGCCGGCATGCGTGAGCGTGTTTGATAGGAGTGAATGGAGACAAATGGTTTTTAATACTTGACGTGCTGTTGGAGTGTGAGCAAAGTAACATTTATGAAGGATTCAGGAAACCCGCAGGCCGGGCTTGAGTCCTGGAGATGGGAAGTACAGTGCCTGCACTCTGAAGGAGGGGGGTTAAATGTTGCAGTTTAAAACTGTAGTGTAAAGCAACCCTTCTGGCAAGACAGTGATGGAGTGGGAAAGATGGTGAAAGTTTTTTCTTTTTCGGGCCACCCTGCCTTGGTGGGAATCGGCCAGTGTGATAATAAAATAATAATAATAGTTTTAAAACCTTAAAAGCAATTATAAAAACAGAAAAACATCGTATACTGGTGTTAATAAATTGTAGAATGTAAAAAATCACTGATGCATTTACACCCCTTGCCATGACCGATCATTTTTTCACAAACTCTGACACACCATCACATTTTAAATTTAATCAATTCCACTCATTTTTGTTTTTTGTATTCAAAAAAAAATATACTCTTCATTCGATTGGGTTTTTAGGGCATCTAAAGTGAAGATGCAAACGCTGGTGGATGAATCTGGAGAGAAAGTAAAATCCAGGAAATTCAAGTGAACACGGGAAGAGAAAGGGGTGTAAAGGGGTAAAAAAAAATTCGGTAAGAAAGATTGGGTACAACGGAAGGGGGGGATGAATATTTCAAATATTTGGGAGTGGACTTATCACCAGATGGGTCATGAAAACAAGGTCAACTACAGAAGCAAACAGTGCCCGGGGGGGCAATGGCATCTCGGAGAAAAAATTTTTAACCCGGAGGCAAAAAGGAAAAGTTTTAAACAACAAACCCATTGCCTTTATGGGGGGCAAAACAGGGTTTGTGAATATTGCAGCAGCTGGAGGCAATGATGTGGGGTCTGAATGCAATTATTGTGAAAAAACAGCCCTCCCCCATTTAAAAAATTTAATACAGTAGTTACGATACTGTTATAAAAAATAAAGAATCAGTTTAAACACTTTATTTAGGCTGACACGGGCAGAGAGCCTGTCGTAAGTCTGGGGCGTCGGTTTTGAGTACTCACTAAGTAGGGGGAAGCATTAGGAAGGGCAGGGTCACTAAAGGTTTTAAAAAGCATGTTAAAAAGGGGGTTTGTTAAGTGGTCGGACATTTAAGAGTAGAAGAGGGGGGGGGGGCGTTTTTGGGGGGGGCAATAAATCATTAGGGGGAAGGTGGGGAAAGATCATCCTAGGAAAAAGGTTGGAGGAGGTAAAAGGGGTTGGTGTGGGGGAGCTTTGACATCTAGCAAGCATTTGAGGTTAGGAGAGTGAAATTTTTACTTTTTTTTTATGACATGCTTTGGGAGTGTTAGCAACATTAAAAGGGGGTTCGGGAAAACGGGTTAGCCAATTGATCCTGAGGTTGGGGGTAAAGTCCTGCACCAAAGGGGGGGTTTGGGATAACGCGTTTGGGGGGACATCGGAAATGTTGTAGTGCTGCCTCGGGCAGGATGTGATAGGGGAATGCGGGTGAAAGTTTTTTTCTTTTCTAGGTCCTCTGCCTTGGGGGGATTATCCCGGGGGGGGGGGGGACAGGGACCCGCCCCGCAGGGGTCAGTAGCCCTGCGCAGTTTCTTTTTTTCTTATTTTCTTAATACAAAACACATCTTACTTCCTTTTTCTCTCTTTTCCTCCACTCCTCCTCTCTCCCCCACCACACTCACCCCCCCCCCTCTCTCAAAAAACAAAACAAAAAAGCATACACACACACACACACACACACAATAAATGTAAACCTTTTTTCATCCAAAATATAACCATATTTTTAAAAAAAAACCCACGAAAAAAAAAATACACAACACTAATACGACCATAGCTTTTTGTTGATTTTAATACATTGCTTGTTGTATACAGTACACCTCTCCTCACTTAACAGATTTCTGTTCCTAGGACCACACGGTAAACAAATTCTGCTAAGCAAGGAGCAACTTAATGGTAGTGGTTTGTGTCAACCATCTTTTTGCACCATTTTTTTTTTTATCACACGGCCGATTCCCACCAAGGCAGGGTGGCCCGAAAAAAGAAAAACTTTCACCATCTTTCACTTCCACACGTCTTGCCAAAAGGGGTGCTTTCACTACAGTCTTAAAACCAACATTAACACCCATCCTTCAGGTGCAGCACTGTACTTCCCTCCCAGGACTAATTTCCGGCCTGCCGGGTTTCCGAACCCCTTTTAAATGTTACTTTTTCCACACTCCCCAGCATCAAGTATTAAAAACCATTTGTCTCCATTCACCCCCCTATCAAACACACTCACCATGCCTGCGGAATCCAAGCCCCTCCACACAAACCCATTACCCCTCCCTCCAACCTTTTCCCAGGGGGACCCCTACCCCCCCCTTCCACTACGACGATACACTCTTGAAGTTATTCTTTTCGTCCCCTTCTCTCCCAGTCCGAAAACCCCCTCAACAACCCTTCCCACCCCCTGGGCAACAGTTTTGGTAATCCCCGCACCTCCTCCTCCCAACTTCCAAACTACGATTCTCTGCATTATATCACACCACACATTGTCTCAACATGACATCTCCACTGCCTCCACCTTCTCCTTGCTGCAACATTCATCACCCATCTTCACACCCTATAAGAGCGTTGGAAAACTATACCCATACTTCCCCCTTTGCCCCAAGGACAAAGTTCTTTGTCTCCAAGACTCCTAAGGCACCCCCTCACCCTTTTCCCCTCATCAATTCATATTCACCCCCATCTTTTCATAGACCCATCCGCCCCGCCCCGTCCCCCCCCAAAAATCTGAATACATTCACCTCCCCCATACTCCTCCCCCAATCTGATACCAACTTCATCACCTAACTTTTTGTTATCCTCAAACCTACTCTTTTCCCGTATTTACTTTCAAATTTTTCTTCTTTTTCCACCCTACCCAAAATTTACCACCAAACTCTGCAACTTTTCTTCAGAAACTCCCAAAGCAAGGTCACAGCAAGAGCAACTGTGACAACTCCCACTTAGTTATTCTTTACTTTTAACTCCACCCTCTTGCCCAAAACCCTCGCATTTACTTCCTTACAACCCCATCTAAAATTAAAACAAACACGGGGACATCACCATCCTTTTCTAAGGCCTACTTTTCTGGGGAAAAAATTTCCCCTCTCCTACAACTCTAACTTTAGCCTCACTATCCTTTTTAAAAAATCTTTACTGCTTTCAGTAACCACCCCCTACCCATCACCGGGAAAATCTGCCAAAAAAGCCCCCCTACCCACCCTGTCTTACGCCTTTTTCCAAACCAAAATCCACAAAGGCCTCTTTACCATCTAAATACTGTTTACTTTATTTTTCACGTAAACACCTGGTCCACCACCCCCTACCTTTCCCAAAGCCTCCCTTTTTCCTTTCCCCTCCTTTCCCCCGTCTTACCTTAAATTTTTTTCAATAATAACCGACCAAACCTTTGCCAGGTATACTCAACAGACTTATCCCCCATAATTTTTTGCACTCTCTTTTATCCCCTTTGCCTTTTATACAAAGAACTATGCACTCTCTGCCAATCCTAGGTACCTTACCCCCTTCCATACATTTATTAAATATTGCACCAACCACCCAAAACTATATCCCCCCGCTTTTTTAAAATTTCTACTTTTTTCCCCTCAATCCCGGGGTGCCTTTCCCCCTTTCATTTTTCCTACCCTCACGAACTGCCCCCCACACTCACAACGGGTCTTCCACTCCTACAAGATGTTATTTCCCCTTGCCCATACACAAATCACAGCTTCCCTACTTTACAAAATTTAACAATTTCCCCAAAATAAACCCCCCACTTTCCCAATACCCTAACTCCCATTTAAAAACCCTCCCCCATTTTTTAAATGACAAATCCATTTGTTTTTTTAGGCTTTCTTAACTTTTAACTCACTCCAAAAATTTTTCTTATTTTCAACAAAATTTGTTGATAACATTCCCCACTCTTCATTTGCTCTCCTTTTTTCATTGCTTCCCACTCTCTTAACCCCTCCTTTTTCTCCAATTACTCTTCCCCCCTTTTATCAAACCCACTTTATAAAAACTTCCATATCAAAATTTTTCTTCCCCAACACTCTCTTCACATCCTCATTCCCCCCAATCCTCCCCTTCCCTCCCGCACCCACTTTCCTGTAACCCCAAACTTCTGCCGAAACCTAACACTACATTTTAAAACCTACCCCCTACCCGAAAACCCCATTCCCTATGCCCTCATTTGCCATTTTTTCCCCCAATACTTTTTATATCTTTACCTAACTGCCTCCCCTTTTAGTTTTAAAAAACCCTTTACCTCCTCTTTCCCCGATGCTTTTATTCTCCTTGATCCCCTCTACCCTTTTTCTCTCAGTGTACTACAACTAGAAAGGATCTGATTAATTGGCCCCTCTATAAACATTACATCCCCCAAAATCTACTCAACGTCTTTTATCTACCAATACATAATCCAACAAATACTGTCATTTCGCCCTACATCAATCTTTTATACTTTTTTACCCTCTTTTTCTTAAAATATGTTTTCCCTTTAAACTAAACCCCTTTCTATACAAATTTTCAAGCAAAGGGGCTCCCATTTCATTTACACCTGGACCCCAAACTTCCCAAACCACACCCCTCAAAAATTTTTTTCCCCTATTTTAGCATTCAGACCCCTACCACAATTACTCTCTCACTTGGTTAAAAGGTTTCCTATACTTTTCATTAAAATCTCCCAAAATCTTCCCTCCCCGCATTCCCTCTTCCCCGGGTGCATACCCTTATTATGCCCCATTTTCTCGCACCCAAAACCTTTATTTTAAATCCACAAATCCTTAAATTTTAAAACATTCTATTCTTTTTCCCCTTCCAAAAACTGATCATTAAACTTTTATGTTCCCCCTTTCCCTTTGCTCAAAACTCTCTCAGATACTCCAATTTAACCCCCAATTTTTTCCCCCCACTGAAACTCCCCTCCCTTCCTTCAGCTTTGTTTCGCTTAGGGCCGGGGACATCCAACTTTTTTTCCCTTTCCCATAACTCACCCAATCATCTGTTTTTTTGTCTTTCTGCACTACACCAGAAACTTTTAAAAGAAACCCATTTTTTATAAAGTTTTTCTTTTTCCTTTTTTAGTAAATGTCAAACAGGAGAAGGGGTTACTAGCCCATTGCCCCCGGGCATTTTAGTGCCTCATCCCGACAGCATGGCTTACGGGGGAAGGGATTCTTTTCCATTTTCCCCATGGACAAAAGAAGAAATAAAAGAGGAACAAAAAGCTTTTTTGGGAAAAAAAGGAGAAAAACCTAGATGTATGTATATTTTATATGAAATGTGCATGTCTGTGAAGTGTGACCAAAGTGAAAGTAGGAGTAGCAAGATACCCTGTTATTAGCGTGTTTTATGGGACAGAAAAAAGAAACCAGCAATCCCTTTCCATCACAAAACAGTATAAACCCTTTTAATATTTTTTTAAAGATTTTAATTGAGTGTGAAATGATATTTCAATAAACGGGAAAAAGGGGAAAAATCACCTCTAATATACTTTATTTAGGTATGCATACTGGTCAAAAAACCCCCGGGGTAAGTCTGAGCATTGGTAAATTGTATTCACAAAAGCAAGGAGGGGCTGTTTTATTTTTAAATGTTTTAGTTACAAGCAAAAAAAGGGCAATGGCAAAAAACTCCTAAAAAATAACTATCTTAATTTATTTCAAATTTAAATTTTTTCCCCTATCTTCAAGATTTCCTTTAAAAAATGTGTCCTTGCCCCCTTCCTTTTTTTATGTTTTCCTTTGTTACATTTGTCATCCAGCCCCCATAAAAAAAATTTTAAAAACTCGGGATCTTTTTTGATGTGCAGACCAGAGTTAAATTTTAAAAAATTCGGGAAAACACCTTTGTTCATGGAGGGGACCCCTGTATTTCGGGCCAGACTTACAAGGGAACGTGCCATCTTGCCCCCGGGGGGGGGCCAGATCCCCGCGTCATCACAAACTCCCAACAGAATGAGCTTTTTTCCAAAACAATCCTTGCCTGAAAGTTTACAGTAAAAAAAGGGTTTAAAAAATTTCCAGAAAAAAATTTTGTTAGCTATTGAAACGCACATATTCATTTTTTGCTTAACATCCCCTTAGTTTTTTTTTTTTTTCATAAATTAAAAAAGTTAAAATAATTAACAATTTTTAAATTTTAAAAAACAAAGCAAGAAACCCCGATTTTTGGGAGTGGAGGGTACAGTCCCAAAGAAAAATTTTGAGGAAACCAAAAAAAAGTGTATGATGCAGCGTAAAATGGAAAAACCTTTTTCGGGAAGGGGGGGTTGCCAAAATGGGGGGAGTTTAAAAGTTTCCAAGACAGGGAATGCAGGGGCAGGAATTGCCCTCCAAAATTGGGGGACAACACAGTTTTCAGTGTTTAATATTTTGGATTGAAAATTTAAAATTTAAAAGCATTTTTAATTCCCTTTAAAGGGTACAAATGCAGAAAAAAATTGTAGAAATTTAACACCAAATGGAGTAATTTTAAAAAAATTTTTAAAAATGCAAAGGGGTGACTGCATTATTGGAGAGTTTTTGGCCACAAGGGCCTCTCCCTCCCCCAAAATTTGAACCCCAAGACCCTAAATGGTTTTTCCAATTAGCCCTTTTAGTGGCCATCACATAGAACTACGGGTATATCACCCCAAGCCAGGGTCCCCTCAAAATAGTTTTTCGGAAAATTTCGACAAAAAGGCTACCCTCTCTGAAAGGTTTAAAAGGGTCTTTGGGTTTGGGGGGTCCACTGGGTGGTGGGTGTGTGTGTGGTGTGTTTTTGGTGTGTGTGTGTGTGTGGTGGTGTGGTGTGTGTGTGTTGGTGTGGGGAAATTTTAGGGTAATTAAAATTTTATATATTTATAATATATATATATATATAAATATATATATATAATATATATATATATAAATATAAAAATATATATTTATATATAAAAAATAGTTTGTAAAAGGGGTTTAAATAATAAGCGTGTATGCACCGGGGAAAACCAGAAAAGGGGGGGGGGGGGGGGGGGGGGGGGGGGTTAGGGAAGAGGAGTTTTTGGGGAAAAAAATTTTTGAGTAAATTTCTTTGGGGAGTTTTGAACCCAAGTGTGAGGTAATGGGGGTTGGGGGAATTAAATGTAAATGGGTAAAAATTTTTAGGGAAAGGAGTATAGGAAAATTTGGGGGTGCCCGGGGGAAAATTTGTAAAGGGGGAAACCCTTTTAAATTTGAGCAAGGTGTAGAATAAAATTTTGGTTTAATAATAATCCCATATTTTAGGGAAAAAAGGGGGATAAATAAATATACAAGCGTATGATGTAGCACGTAATGAAAGTAGTTTTTTTTAAGTTTAAAGTATTGGTGGAAAAAAGGTTGAGGGGGTAGGCTCCGGGGATGTACATTTTTTTATATGGGGCAATTTGAATTGGGGAATTCATTATTTAGTTTAAAAACAGTTAAAAGTAAGAGGTAGATGGGAAAAAAAAAGGAAGGTGGCAACAACAAGAAAAGGAGGGAGGTTTGAAATTGTTAAACTAAGGGGGGAAAAATTTCGGGGGAGATATAAGGGGGAACTTTTGGCGGGAAAAGGGGGGTTTAAGGTGCAAAGATGGTAGTGGGGGGGGGGGTTTGGGGAAGGGGGTTTGGAATATTTTTTTTTAAAAAGGGCAGTATTAGAATGTGGGGCAGAAGTTTGGGGTTTAAGGAGGGTGGGGGGAGGGGAAAGGGGAAAGTGTTTGGGGAAAAAGATAAAAGTAAAGGGTTTGTGATAAAAAGAGAAAAAGGTAGCTTATGAGAGGTTTTTAAAAAGAAAGAAGTTTATAAAAAGGGAGAAGTATATGGAGAGTAAAAAAAAGGTAAAGAGAGGGGTTTGAGAGAGTGCAAAAGGAGAGAAAAAAATGAAAGAGTGGGAGAGGCACTGTCAAGAAATTTTAAATGAAAATAAAAAAAAAAAAAATTTTGGAGTAGTTAAACAAGTTAAAAAAAAAGGCCTTTGGGAAAGTATGGATTTGTCAGTTAAAAAAAGTAGGGGAGTTATAAAAATGGGGGGGAAGGGGAGAGGGAGGTTTTGGGTTTTCATGGGAGAATATTTTGAGGAATTTTTAAATTTGGGGAAGAAATGGGGGGCGGTAATTTTAAATGCAGTGGCCAGGGAGGGAAACCCATTTTTTTTAGGAGTGAAGAAGAGCAGAATGAAAAGTTTTTGGGGGAAAGGTTTACGTGAGGCTTTAAAAACGTAAAATGAGGGGGGGTTAAAAGCACGGGAAAACTGAAGGGGATCAGGGACAGAAATTTTTAAAAGCAGGGGGGGATAAAGGGGTTGGAGTGGTTGGTACTTTTGTTTAAAAAATTGTTTTGAAAGGGGGGAAAGGTACCGGGGAAGGGCAGAGAGCTTTATACCCCCCTTTAAAAAAAAGGGAAAAAGGGGGAAAAAAGAGTTTGAAAAAAATTTTTAGGGGAAAATAATTTACTGATACACCAGGAAAAAGTATGGGTAGGGTTAAAATTGAAAGAATTAGAGGTAAGACAGAAAGTAGGTTTGGGGAAAGAGCGGGGGAGGTTTCAGATTTGGGGGGGGGATTTTGTGATCAAGGTTTACATTGAAGCTTTATAGGTGAACAGTTTTTAGAAAAAGGTAGGGAAGTTTTTATTCCATTTTTTGGTTTTTTAAAAAAGGGCAAATGATAAGTGGATAGAGGAGCAATGTGGCAGATGTTCCCAATTTATATGGAATAGGGGGTAATTACTAAATGCGGTTAAAGAGCTTTTTTTTTGAGGATAGTGAGGCTGGGGGTTAGGGTGTGTAGAAGAAAAGGGAAAGGAAAAACTTCCCGGAAAAAGGGCAGGTCTTAGACAGGGATGTTAATGTCACCATGGTTGTTTTAAAATTTATAGGGGGGTTTGGGTAAAAAAGGGAAAAGGGCGGGGTATTGGGGAGGGGGGTTGGGTTTAAAATTTTATGGGGAATCAAATTAAAAAGGGGAATTTAAACCCCAGTTATTTTTTGGGCTAAATGATACTGGGGCTTATGAAAATTTTTCTAAAAAAAAATTTGAAAAAGGTTAGTGATGAGTTTGAAATGTGTGTAAAGGTAAAAAATTAAAATTTTGAACATAAAAAAGAGTAAGGTGATGGGGGGTATCAAATGATTTAGAAAATAAAAAAAAAATTGGTATAAATTGGGGAGGAGGGTATGGAAAAGTGAATTTTTAAAATTTTTTGGGGGGTTGAGGGTTTTCGGGGGATGGTTTTAAACGAAGGATGGGGTTTTTTAAAACATAAAATTTGGGATGAGGGAAAAAAAGGGGGGAGTGGTGCGTTGGGGGAATAGGGTTGGAGAAAAAAAAACGTTATCTATGGGGGCCCAAAAAAAGGGGGAATTTAAAAATTATTTTTAGAAACAAACATCTTATATGGATGGGGAAGCTTGGGTGGTAAATGAAAAGAAATTGAGGAAAAGGTTGGGGGGGGCAGTGGAATGTCCTGTCAAAGGGAAATTGTTTTTGGTGTAAATATTAAAACAGAAAAATTCGGAGTTTTGGAAATTAGGAGAAGGTGGGGAAAGTTAATAAAAGCATTAGCAGGGGGCCCGAAAAAGGGGTTTTTTGAGGGGGTTTTTGGTTTTTAAGAAAAAATGGTAAAAGTAAAAAAGACAGGGAAAGGGCATATAAATCGGTAGGGGAGGAAGGGGGGGAAGGGGCCCGCCTCAAAAGGGTTGGGAGGGGGGGAAAAGGGGGGTTTTTGGGTGGGGCGAGGGGTTTGGGGACTTCCAGCAAGCGGAAATGACGTGTTGGGAAAGGAGTGAAGGGAGACGAATGATATTTTTGGGCCCTTTGACGATCTTTTGGGGGAGTTGAGCAGGGTAAAAATTTAGTAAAGGGGGATTCAGGGAAAACCCGGGTTTTATTTTCATATAGTCGGTCTTGAGTCCTGGAAATGGGAACACTTTAAAGGGGGGGTTTTTTGGGGAAATTTTGGGGAATTTTGGGAAAGGGTATTTTTGTGTATCTTATACGTATTCTTCTAAACTTTTGTTTTCCCTGAGAACCTCTGAAAAAAAAAGGCGGGTGATAAGGTTGATTTGTGGAAAAAGTGTTGAATGATGATAAAAAGAAATTTTTTTTTTTGGGGGGGATTTTTTTTTTTTTTTTTTTGGGGTCCCCCCCTGTCGGGGGGGGAAAATTTGGGTTCCAAAAAAAAAAAAAAATTTATACTGGAAATTATTGGTCCCCAAAACCCCTTTCAAACCCCGTGCTCCCCAAGTGGTGAAAAAACAAAAGCCTGTAAAAAAATTTTACAAAAAGGGTTAGGAAAAGCTGGGGGCCCAAATTTTTCTTCTCAAAAAACACCAAGGTTCGGGTAGGGTTTTTTGCAAACTTCTTTTACACTTGGGTCCCCAACTACACAACATGTACAAGCATATATACATGCCCCCCGTGGAGTTTCTTATATTTTTTTACTAGTTCTTGTTCTTTTCTTTTTTAAAATTTCCTTTTACCCCTTTGGGGAAGGGGAAATTTAGAATTCTTCCCCCGTAAGTCATGGTGTTGTAAGAGGCCCCTTAAAAATGGGGGAGCAATGGGCTAGAAACCCCCTTTCTGTAATTTTTTACAAAATTTGTAAAAGGAGAAATTTTTCTTTTTTCCCTTTTTGGGGAAACCCCCCCCTCGGTGGGATACGGCCGGGCGTATTAAAAAAAAAAAAGGAAAATATAAAATTTTTATTACATATTTTTTTTTTTTAAAACAAATGGCTGTCCCCACCAAGGCGGGCGACCCAAAAAGAAAAAAAACCCCCCAAAAAAGGAAAATCCCTTTCTTCATCATTCAACACTTTCACCCCCCACTCACACACAATTTTTTGTTTTTGTTCAGAATACACCCTTAGAAGTTTAAAACGTAAAAAGATACAAACATATCCCCCCAAAAACTCCCAAAATACCCCAAAAACCCCCCCTTTTAAACCCTTTTGGCGTACATAAAGGTCTTACGGCTCCCGTTTTTGACATCCCATAACTCATAAAATTCTGGGCGGCTTCAAATAAAGCAAGGAGAAGCGGGTTGGCCCACATTTGAGAGAATGGGTCTGTGTGCACCATAAAAAAAATCCTGCGCACGCGGGTGTTAAAAACGGGGAAAAAAAATTTCCCCAACCATTTTTTAATTAAAATCCAACCGGGGGTCTATTTTCATATAGTTTTTAAAGGTTGTATTTTTTCTTTTTTCTTGGTTTTCATTTGAAAAATTTAAAAAATTTTATGAAATAGAGGTGTTTTTGATTAGTTTTATTTTGAAAATAACCTAAAATTTGGACCCTAAAAGTGGGGAAAAAAATTACTAATTTTTGCCAATGTTCAAAAAAAAAAAAAGATTTTCTTTTTCCCAATAAAGCCCCAAGTACCTTTCAAAAAATGCAGTTTTGAATGGGTTGACTTATTTATAAAAATTTTTTACAATATTGCGTAGTCTCCCATAACAGAAAAATCTTCTATTTTTTTTTGAATAAAAATAAAAAAAAAGAATGAAAAGGGGAATATCAGGGGGGGCCTGGAGATGTAACTGATAACAAAGAAAATGTTTTTTAAAGACCCAAAAATGCCCTCCCATTGTTCATTCTGGACCCTATTTTAAATTGTAAATTTTTTTTAAAGGGAAATTTCCCTAAAAGAATGGGCTAGGGATTTTTGATGACTGGAACAAGGGGAATTTAAAGCCAAAAAATAGGGTCAAAAGGGGGGCAAAAAAAAAAAACCCAATTCGTAAATTTCGCCGGGGTTTCGTAACTTCGTGAAAGCGAAATTCCCCGTCATTTTTTCCATCAAATTTCGTTTTTTTCCCGTGTCAATACAATGGGAAAAAAGATTCTCTTTTATTTCATAAAAAAAAAAAAATTTTGTTTTTTTTAAAATTTTTGCAACACCCAGGAAACCTCCGGATTTGGGGTTGCGACAGTCAAGGGGTTAAAGTGCAGGGGAATTTTACTTCCCCTTTCCAGGGGCTTTAAGTCCAACTATATAAAAAATAACTGGTTTCCCTGAAAACCCTTCACTAAATATTACCCCCTTCACCTCCAACAGCTCGCAGGTCCCAAAAACCTTCTTTTCCCTTCACTTTTATCTAACACACTCAAAGCCGCTTGCTGGAAAAATACCAGCCCCCCGCCCCCAAAACCTCCCTTTACCCCCTCCCTCCAAACCCTTTTTGAGGACGACCCCTACCCTTTTGCCTTCCCCTCCCGATTTTTACCCCTTTTCCCCTGTCCCTTTTTACTTTGTCCATTTTCTTAAATGACCAAACCACCTAACAACCCCTTTTACATACTTTTAAATTTAAATCCACACCGTTCCCAAAAATTTTCCCCACTCCGGGAAATTTTCCCGCATAATATTTTTCCCCCACATACTGGGCCCCTTTGCAAAAGGGCATCTCAACGGGCCCCTTATCTTCTTGCTGCAGCATTTACAACCCAAGCTTCACACCCATAAAAAGTGTGTTGGTACCCCCTATACTTTTTATACTTTCCCCTTTTTTGCCTTTCCCAAAAGGGAATGTTTTTTGTTCCACATATACCCCCAAGCCCCACTACCTTTTTCCCTTCATCCAAAATTTATCAATGACTAATAAAATTCCCCTGGGAAAACTGATAAAAACCCATTTTTATTCAGTTTGGGAAAAAAAGCTGCAAAAGGATCCGGGTTAAAAATAATCTAAATGGATTTTCCAAAATCACAAGACCCCAGAGGGAAAAAATTTCCCAGGTATCCAAAAATTGCAGTAGCCTTTAAGGGACAGGACACCAACCCTTTCAGCAAAAAAAAACCCAAAAAAATCTCCAAGACGTAGGTATACTATCAAAGATAAGGAAATCGTTTCCCCAATCAAACTCTCTTGGGGACTGTAACCCTACACTCATATACCCTTATCTTACATATGGGGAAATTTTTTGCATGGGGAATCAACAAATCCTCACCTTTAAAAAACCCCCCATAACCCCGCAAAAGGGAGCAGAAGAATGATAACGAATTTCCCACTTTCCCCCCAGCAAAAATCCACCAATTTTCAGGAGTCTAAATTGCTCCAAAACCCCTTTAGGGGCCAAACCAAAATTTGGGACCCCTTTCCCCCCAAAAATTTAAACCCCAGGGGGCCCCAAAACACCCCGCCAAATTTATTGGGGGCCAACCCCAATCAAACCCCCAAATTTTTACCCCCCTCAAAATTTGGGCCCCCCAAAACCTTTTTTAGGGGGGACGGGGGAAAACGGGTCTCCCCTGGGGGTGCGCCTAAAAAAAAAATCTCCCCCATTTGTTTTTTGGGGAAACCCCTCCCCCCTTCTTCCCTTTCCTTCCAAGTTTTACTTCCTTTACCTAAAATTTGGGAAACCCCCCTCCACTAAGGTTCCCCACCACAAAGGGAAAGAAAGACAATTTACCCTTTACCCCCAAAAAAACAAAAAATCCCGGGTATGATTAGGCCCCGGAAAAAACCCCCCAAAACCAAAAAAACCCTTCCCTTTCCCCCTTTGGGGCCCGTGGCACTCAAAAAGGGTTTTGGGTTTTTCCTCAAACCCCCCCAAGGAAAACCCCAATTTTTTTGCCGGGGAGGGCCCTCCGGGTTCGTTGGGGTGATTAGGGGGTTGGGGAATTTTTTTTTATTTCCTGCCCCACGGAAGGGAAAAAATGGGGGGGAATAATTCCCTTTTGGGGGGTTTCCCCCAAAATCTCGATATTTCCCTAGCCGTTTCCCAAAAAAAAAACAATTCCCCGTGGATTTTCTCCTACCCGGTTTTGGTTAATAAGGGGGATTTGGTTTCCTTGGTTTTTAATGACCAAGGCCTTATTTGGGGGGGTTTATTTTGGTTGGTAGTCCCCCCCCAAACCCCTGTTTTCCCCACCCACCCTTGGGGCCCACGCCCGCTGGCCCCCAAAAAACCATTCAAGGACAAAGCCCCGGGAGAGGCCCCGTCGCCCCCCCACCACAACCAAACACCCCCAACCCCCTATGATGGGGCCAAATTTTCCCCGGGGGCCTTTTGTGGGATTGGGGGCCCCTCCCCCTTTTTTCCCAAAGCCCACCATTTGGTTTTCCCTTAAATGGGTTTACTTTGTCCCCCTTGGCCCCGGGGCCCCGAATGGGAAATTTTTGTTTTCCCCCCCGGCCCCCAAACCCTTAATGGAAACCCGGCCGGGGTAATTTAAATTTTGGACAACCCCCCCCGGCCCCAAAAAACCCCCTTACCCCACAAAAAAGACAAAACCCTGGAAAAACCCCCTTGTTTTGGCCCCGAAAAGAATTTGCCTTTTTGAAACAATTAAGCCTTAGGCATTGTGGGGGAAAATAAATAAAAAATTTTTGGTACAAATGGCAAATTTTTTTCCCCTTTCCCCAGTAAACTACCAGGGGGAAAGGAACTTTTTTTACGGGATTTGCAATTTTGAAAAAAACAGGCCCTTGGAAAGAAATTAACCAAAAATTTCCCCAAAATTGGAAATTGTTTTTCATGAAAAAAAAAAAACCCAAAAGGGTTTTTATTTAATAATTTTTCCTTCAAAAACCTTTTAAAAAGACGGTTTTCGATTTTTTTAAAGGTTTTTCTGTATTCCCAAACAAATTTTTAAAACCCACAAGAAAAAAATTGGCTTTTTTTGGGTTAAAATGTACCCTAAAAGGCCAAAAGGGTGGTTTGGGATAAAATTTTGTTTACACCGGGGGAAGGGAAACATTAAAAAAAAAGTTTAAATTTTTTATTTCTCAGGTGACGTAGTGGGGAAACATGATGGCACCCCTTTTCCCTTGGAAGGGGGATACAATTTTAATTTCCGATAAATGGGGACACAAGCCCTTTTTCTCAGTATTTTATGCGGGGTGAACAAGACAGATTTTGTGTGGCACAGTTTCGTTTTAAAAACGTTAAAACATAAAGCCCAGGTCAAAAAAGCAAAGGGGCTCTGGTGAAAGGGCGTGCAGGTGTTTACTTTTCCAAGACTCATGGCTTTCTGGCAATGACAAGTGAGATGTCACATTGTTTTACAACCATTCCCCCGTAATTTAAAGCAAGACATTTGGGAAAAAATTTATTTATGACTAATGAACGAATTTTGAAAACCAGTGGGGCCGGATTTTAAAAATTTCACAAAACATCGCTTGGGGTTTTCAAAGTTACAAAGCAAATTTGGGTTTTGGGTTTTACTGTGTTCGGGAAGAGTTTTCAAGTGGTACATGAAATTTTTTCCTTCCCCCCGTTGGAAAATTTTAATTTCTTTAAAAAGCAATAATATGTCCAAAATTTAAAAATTGGCCCAAAAGGACCACCGTATGGTGAATTTTTTTTTGCTATTGTCCCAAAAATTCATAAAAAAGTACCCCGGTAAGAACACCTGCTTTACCCAAAAAGGTCCCCGAAATTTCTCAGGGTATACCCAAGCGTTTGGGAGGGGGGTGGGTTTATTTCATAAAACACCCCTTTAACTCAAAAAGGGAAAAATTTTCTCAAAAAGTGCATCAACTTGCCCCAAACAAAACGATGGCAACCAAAGGGCCAAAAAACACCGGTTTTTGTGTGAGGAATGTAAGGTGCCTCTGTGCCCTGGTGCCCCTTTTTTAAGGAGTTCCACAAGCTCCCCAGTTCTAAAAACCAAAATTTCCCTTTATTGTAAATATGTAAATAATTTTGATTAACATTATTTTTATACAAGATTTGTGCATGTTTTTTGTAAAAAACAAAAGTGGTAAACAATAATACAATAACTTTGTGCGGGTTTTTGTGGGTTTAAAAACAGGGAAATTTATTATATCATTATATAAATTTTTGGTCTCTCAGGCCCCAAATTTTTTAGTAGGGAATTTGAAAAAAATTTGGGGAAAAGAAAAAAAGTAAAAAAAACCCCAAAAAAAAGTAATGCGCTTAGTGGAATTTTTTCGATGTTGCTGCCCCCCACATCTTTTTTTACAAACTTTTTGGGACCCGTTCCGGTAAGTACTGAATTCCCAAATTTTTTTTTTTTCCCTTTTTTACCTTCCCCCAAAAAATGCTCTTTAAATTTTGTAAGAAAAAATAAATTTTTTTTTTTTTCAAAAAATTTTTTTGGAAAACTGGAGCACCACTTCAGATTTTGGCCTTGGACCCTGAAGGGGTTAAAAACCTTTTAGGGGCCCTTCCCCTAATTTACGGCTTTGGGCGGTGAAAAGTCCAAACCGGTTTGATCTACCCCCAAAATTCTAGCCCGTCAAATTTAGCGAGAAAACGCTTTATAGGCCTAAATGTGAGAGAATGGGTCCCGCGCCCTGGGTGTGCCCCCGTAAACAAAAAAAACTAGGCGGGTGCATAGCATTTGTGGAACGCCGCCTCAGTCCCCTTGTTTTAACCTTTCCTCGCGCCCCAAAATCAGCTCTCACTCCCCGGAAAATTGGGACTCTCCCTTTTTCCTGTCTGATAGTTCTGCACTGATGGAAAATGGAAAAGGGGGGGCGAATTCTACGGCTTTGATAAGTTTTGTGACCGAAAATAATGACCAGGGTAAACGATATTTGGTGCAGAAAAACCCCGCGAACCTCGACCTTACCCCCTTCTACCTTTGTGGGCACTCGGACTCCCGGTCGGGTGTTCCTAAAAAATAAAGAAAACAAAATTTTTTCCCCTGGCCTGGCCCCCTGACTTCGTAATGACGATGATTTTGACGTTGGGTTGTGATTTTATTCGCTCCCACGATCATTTGAGTAGTGAAAGTGAGGAAACATATTCACCAGTGAAACTTTGGAAAGTTTTGCCGCCCGCCCCCCCCCCCCTCCCCCTTGGGTTTTGTACCCCATGCTGTGCCCCCCGGGGGCAGAAACATCCCCTGGCCCCACACCCATTTTAGGTATGTTTTGTGAGGATTATGTGCTACACTTTGGGATGGGTGGGGGGCCCCAGACATCAGTGGGTTTGGTTTTTATTGGGGGTGGTGGTGGTTAAATGGCAAACCCCCATGCGTGGCTCGCTGTGCCAGCGGGGGGCCCACGGGTGCTGACTCGTCAGTTTTCCCAAAGGAAAAAAGCGGAGGGCAGCCCCCCCAGCCCGCCACAAAACCCCCCCCACAACCCGCCATGATGTCCATTAAACCACCAGCAAACCGTATTTGGGGTTGGGGAGCAAAATCCCCCTTTTTTTCCCCTCCTCACCCCCCTTTGATGACCTCAAAGTGGAATTCTTTCCTACCTGTCCCCTTGGAACCACGGGCCCAAAGAACTGGAATTCTTTGACCACCATTGATGGAAATTATTGTCAGGGAAAGTAATAAGTATTTTCAGTAAAACCATGGCAAAACTATCTTAAACACCCACAGTCAAAACTCACAGGTGGAAAGAGACACTGTTGCAGAAAAGATTTTCTTTTTGCAACAATAATGCTTATTCCCCACGGGCTTAAGCATAATATAAAAGCATACTGGTTTCCCCAAAACCAAAAATTTTTACCCCCCTCCTTCAGTGAAAAAATACCAGTGAACAGGTTTATCCCTTTCTGTTACGTATGTTTCACTTCCCCCGGGCAAAACCAGGCCTGACAGAAGTGAAGGTTATACCCAAAATTAAAATGTTTTCATGTATCTCAAACAAAAGTTCAGGTTATACTTTTTTCCAATTTAAGAATCTTTTAATTGAAAGAGTCTTTGATTTTTTTCAAAGGTTTGGGCTGTCATTCAAGCAGTATTTTTACCGGGGCAAGGGGGAAACCCCTTTGGTTTTAAAATTGTTTGTACTTCCCGTGATTTGGCGGTGGCCTGGTTTTGGGTATTGTTGTATACAAAGGGTAGTAAAGCAATTTAAAGATACCAAGATGTTTTGGGGATAAAAGGTGGGCGTAGTGAAAACAGATGGCACCCTTTTTCTTGGTAAGGGGCCCTACATTATAACTGAAACTGGGGACCAAACCCATTACTCAGTGGGTTTCATGCGATCGTAGTGAACAATGGGCATCATGGCATTACGGTGGCCCCCTGACAACGAGATGTCCCATTGTTGACAAAACCCTTCAACGTTTAATTTAAAAAAGCCCAAAACAGGGGGCAAAGTTGATCGAGGAAATAAGAACCCTAATTTGAAAACCCCGTGACAGTGGGTTGATTATAACAAAACATTTCCCCCTTGGGTTTACAAGGTGCATGCAGATTGGTTTTTTTTGACTGTGTTCGTAAAAGTTACAAGTGGGGACATGAAACTTTTTTTTTCCCTCTCATGGACATTTTAATGCTGAAAGCATAAAATATGCCAAATTTAAAAACTGGTAACAGACCACCGTATGGTGAATTTTGTTTTTTCTGTTGTCAGGGCAACTCATTAAAGAAGTACCCTTAAAAAAACACCCGCAATTTCAAAATGGTCCTCGAATTCATCACAAAATACCCAAGCGTTTTTAAAGGGGAGAAGGGGGTCATTTTATAATAAGCTTCCTTCAAAAACCCAAAAAAAATTTGCCCCAAAGGATGCTTGTCGGACAAACAAAACGACGGCAACCAAACGCAAAGACACCGGTTTTGTTTTTGAGGGAAAGTAAGGTGCCCCCTGTGCATGGTCCCTTTTTTTAAAGGGGTTCCCAAGCCCCCAGCGTTCTAAAACCCTGTCCCGTGATTGTAAATATGTAAAAAATAAGATTTGAAAAATTAGTATTTATACAAAATTTTTGCATGTTTTTTGTAAAAAAAAACAGTGGAAAACAATATATGATAATTTAAATTTTTGTGCGGTTTTTTTGTTTTTCAATTTCAGTGAGAAAATATATTCAAATTTTATACGTTTGGTCTCTCAGGGCCCCCAAAAGTTAGTAGGAAAAAAGAAAAAAAAATTTGGGAAAAAAAAGAAAAAAAAAACTTTAAAAAAACAAAATAATATAATCCCCGTATGTTTGGGAAATTTGTCGATGTTTCCCCCACCACATCCCTTTTCTACAAAAATTCTTGGCACTGTATCTCGTTAATACTGACAGATTAATTTTTTTTTTTTTTATTACCTTCACAAAATATGCTCCCTTTTAAATTTTTGTAAGGAAAAAAAAAATTTTTTTTTTTTTTAAAATTTTTTGGAAAACTTGTGCGTGCTACAGATTTTGGCCTTGGACCCTGAAAAGGGGTTAAAAAAAAAAAAACATTTTTTTTCTTATGAAATGGTTTGAGAATTTTTTTTTCTGAAGGTAAAAAACCAAAAAAATAAAGAAATTTGATTTGGAAAAAATGACGAAATTATGCTCTCGGGAAATTTTTTATGTGTCTGCGATATTTTAAAGAATCAGCAATTTTGCCCGAATCAAGCGATTTTGCCAAATTTGACTCCCCTTTTAGGCCCAAATTTCATTATTCCATTGACCAAAATTCCCTTTAAAAGTTTTTACTATTTTTCCTTCTAATTTTATCGATTTTTGCATAATAAATTTTCCCCGTCAACCCTTTAAACTACAAAAAAAAGTGTCGGGGAAAATTGGGTTTTTTTTGGGCCCAAATTTTAAAACAAATTTTAAAATATTCCAATTTCAAAATAGGGGTTTAGAATAAACAATGTAGGTTTTTTCCCGGCACTAAACTAACATTTTCCCCTGTTTTATTAGTTACGTTTTTTAGGGTTTACAAATGAATTCCATTTTGATTTTTTTTGTTTAAAAAATTAAATTTTTAAATTTAAAAACCCAAAAAAAAAAAGATTTTCATTTTTTTTCATTTTTGTTAAATAAAATTTTATAAATATTTATCACCACATTTGTGAATGTTTTATTAACCCCCCGCTGGCGTTTTATTGACGTGGTTTAGGTTGTTTTTTTATCTTGGAACATCTGCAAAATTAACATTTCTGCTACTTTTAGCTCAGTTCAAGCCATTTCCAGTGCTAAAACCAATCAAAATAAACTCTGTTTTTTGTTAAAAACATCTTCCCCTTCTATCAAATGAACCAAGAAATCCAAATACAACAATTTAAAAACAAAAAAAAAACACTGCAAAATCGCTGTTTTAAAAACGAAAATCACAGTTTATTTTTTTTTTTTTCTCATTATACACTGTGTGCCCGCAGGATTTGCCCTTTTTTTGGTGCACACCCTCCCCCATAGTATATTCTCTCATATCAGGTCCCAAAATTTTCCCTCACAGCTTTTCAGGGGTTAGCTGACCTCATGGGGTAGATCTACGTTTTGGGCCCTGAACTAAAGCCCTAGATTTATGGCCGGACCCCGAAAAGGGGTTTAAAAATATCCATACTTTTTCAAATTTCCAATACATACACAGAACAAAAACACACAAATATAAACTCTCCACTCCAACTTTCCTCACAAGCCCAAACAGGACCCATGACCCCCAACACAAGGGCACAAATCTCTTTTTTTTAAATACCCAGTTGTGAAGTGTGACCAAAGTGTAAGTAGGAGTAGAAAGATATCCCTGTTATCTGCGTGTTTATGAGACAGAAAAAAAAAACCAGCAATCCTTCCATCATGCAAAACAGTATATAACATTTTAATATATTTTTAAGAGTTTATAGAGTAGTGTACTGTATATTTCAATAACAGAACAGAGGAAATCAGCTCTAATATACATTATTTAGGTATGCATATGGTCAAAGAGCCCGTTGTAAGTCTGAGTCATTGGTAAATGAGTATGTCACTAAAGCAAGGAGAGGCTGTATTATGTTTATGTCTAGTTACAAGCAGAAAGGGCAATGGCAAAAAACTCCTATAAAATAACTATCTTAATTATTTTTTAATTAATTTCTCCTATCTTCAAGAGTTCCTTTCTTAATGTGTCCTTGACCTTCCATTTTTATGATTCCTGTTACACTGTCATCCAAGCCCCAGTATAAAATGTTCACTCGAGATCTTCTGATGTGCAGACCAGAGTTATATTTAATAAACAATTCTGAACACACCTTTGTTCATGGAGTGTAGCCTGTATCTCTGCCAGACGTACAAGGGAAACGTGCCATCTTGAGCTCGGCAGATACCGCGTCATCACTAACTCCCAACAGAATGAGCTTCTTCAGACAATCTCTGTGCCTGAAAGTTTACAGTAACAAAAGATTAAAAATTCCAGAAGAAATTTTGTTAGCTATTGTAACTGCACATATTCATGTTTTGCTTAACATCTCCTTAGCTTTTTTTTTTTTTCATGATTAAGAAGTTCAAGTAATTGTTACAATATTTTAAATTTTATAAACAAAGCAAGAAACTCAGACTTTTGGGAGTGGATGTACAGTACAAAGAAAATTTTGAGGCAACCAAATTAGTGTATGATGCAGCGTAGAAATGGATAACCTTTCAGAGTGGGGGTGCCAAAATGAGGAGCTTAAAGCTCCAAGACAGGGAATGCAGAGGCAGGAATTGCCCTCCAGATTAGGGACAACACAGTTTACAGTGATTAATAGTTGGATTGCAAAACTTAAATCTAAGCATATTATTCCTTAAGTACAAATGCAGAAAGAATTGTAGCAATACACCAAATAGAGTAATTTTAATAAATTTAAATGCTAAGGTGACTGCATTATTGGAGAGCTTTGGCCACAATGCCTCTGCTCACCCAAATTTGAACACAAGAGCCTCATCTGTTGTCCAATTAGCCCTTTTAGTGGCCATCACATAGAACTACTGTATATCACTCAAGCCAGGGTCCCCTCACATAGTTCTACGGCTAATTCGACTAAAGGCTAGCTCTCTGGAAAGGATTAAAGTCATTGGTTGGGGGTCCACTGTGTGTGTGTGTGTGTGTGTGTGTGTGTGTGTGTGTGTGTGTGTGTGTGTGTGTGTGTGTGTGTGTGTGTGTGTGTGTGTGTGTGTGTATGTATGTATATGTATATGTATATATATATATATATATATATATATATATATATATATATATATATATATATATATATATATATATATATATATATATATATATTATATATATAGATGTGAAAAGTGGGTTATAATAAGCGTGTATGCACCTGGAGAACAGAGAAGTGTAGAGGAGAGAGAGAGATTTTGGGAAAATGTTGAGTGAATGCGTGGGGAGTTTTGAATCAAGTGTGAGAGTAATGGTGGTTGGGGATTTCAATGCTAAAGTGGGTAAAAATGTTATGGAGGAGTAGTAGGTAAATTTGGGGTGCCAGGGGTAAATGTAAATGGGGAGCCTTTAATTGAGCTAGGTGTAGAATGAAATTTGGTAATAAGTAATACATATTTTATGAAAAAGAGGATAAATAAATATACCAGGTATGATGTAGCACGTAATGAAAGTAGTTTATTAGAGTATGTATTGGGGGTTAAAAGGTTGATGGGATAGGCTCCGGATGTACTTGTTTATAGAGGGCAATTGATAAATCGGATCATTATTTAGTTGTAACTTTCAGTTAGAGTAAGAGGTAGATGGGAAAGAGGAGGTAGGTGGCAACAACAAGTCAGAGGGAGGTGAAAGTTGTATAAACTAAAGGGAGGAGGAATGTTGGGTGAGATATATGCGACTATTGGCCAGAAAGTGGGTAGTGCAAAGATGAGTAGTGGGGGGCGTGGGTTTGAAGAGGGTTGGACATAGTTTTAAATGCAGTATTAGATAGTGGGGCAGAAGTTTGTGTGGTTTTATAGGAGGGTGGGGCAGGAGGAAAGAGGAGTGTTTGGTGGAATGATGAAGTAAAGGGTGTGATAAAAGAGAATAAGGTAGCTTATGAGAGGTTTTTACAAAGCAGAGTGTTTTTATAAGAGAGCAGAGTATATGGAGAGTCAAAGATAGGTAAAGAGAGGGTGACGAGAGTGCAAAAGGAGAGCAGATGAAAGAGTGGGAGAGGCACTGACAAGAAATTTTATGAAAATAAGAAAAAAATTTGGAGGAAAGTGAGTTCAAACAAGTTAAGAAAGCCTTAGGGAAAGTATGGAATTTGTCACGTTAAAAACAGAGTTGGGGTGTTAGTAGATGGAGGAGATGGGAGAGGGGAGTATTAGGTATTGTTGAGATATTTTGAGGAACTTTAAATGTTGAGGGAAGAAGGGGAGGCGGTAATTCTCTCATGCAGTGTGGGCCAGGGAGGTATCCATCTTTTAGGAGTGAAGAAGAGCAGGAAGTAAGTGTGCTGTGGAGGTACGTGGAGGCATTACGTAGAATGACGGGGGGGTAAAGCAGCTGGAAATGATGGGATCAATGACAGAAAATGTTAAAAGCCAGGGGGGGATATAGTGTTGGAGTGGTTGGTACTTTGTTTAATAACATGTATGAAATGAGGAGGAAGGTACCTAGGGATTGGCGGAGAGACATGATCGTTACCTTTATATAAAGGAAAGGGGACAAAAGAGAATTGTAAAAATTTAGAGGAATAAGTTTACTGAGTACACCAGGAAAAATATACGGTATTAGGGTTATAATTGAAAAGAATTAGAGGTTAAGACGAATGTAGGATTGCGGGAATGAGCAGGGAGGCTTCAGAGTGGGTAGGGGATGTGTAGATTCAAAAGTGTTTACATTTGAAGCATACATTTGTGAACAGTATTTAGATAAGGTAGGAAGTTTTTATTCATTTATGGATTTAGAAAAGGCATAGATAGAGTGGATAGAGGAGCAATGTGGCCAGATGTTGCAAGTATATGGAATAGGGTGGTAAGTTACTAATGCTTGTAAAGAGCTTTTATGAGGATTGTGAGGCTCAGGTTTGGGTGTGTAGAAGAGAAGGAATACATTCCGGTAAATGCAGGTCTTAGACAGGGATGTGTAATGTCCAATGGTTGGTTAATATAGTTATAGATGGGGGTTGTAAAAGAAGTAAATGCTAGGGTATTCGGGAGAGGGGTGAGGATTAAAATTTGGGGTGTCAAATTTAAAAATGGGAAATGTACTGGTACATTTTGTGCTGATGAATACTGTGCTTTTGAGAGATTCTAAAGAAAAATTGCAAAGGTTAGGGATGTGTTTGAGGAATGTGTGTAAAGGTAGAAGTTGAAAGTGAACATAGAAAGAGTAAGGGATGAGGGTATCAATGTTTTAGATAAAGAAAATTGGATATCAAATTGGGGAGGAGGAAGGGAGTATGGAAGAAGTGATTGTTTTCGATATTTTGGGAGTTGACGTGTCGGAGGAGGGATTTACGAAGGATGAGGTTAATCATAGAATTGATGAGGGAAAAAAGGTGAGTGTGCTGACGGTTGAGGTTATGTGGAGTAAAAAAACTTTAATCTATGGAGGCAAAGAAGGGAATGTATGAAAGTATTGTAGTACAAACACTCTTATATGGATGTGAAGCTTGGGTGGTAAATGCAGCAGTGAGGAGAAGGTTGGAGGCAGTGGAGATGTCCTGTCTAAGGGCAATGTGTGGTGTAAATATTAAACAGAAAATTCGGAGTGTGGAAATTAGGAGAAGGTGTGGAGTTAATAAAAGCATTAGTCAGAGGGCAGAAGAGGGGTTGTTGAGGTGGTTTGGTCATTTAGAGAGAATGGATCAAAGTAGAATGACATGGAAAGCATATAAATCTGTAGAGGAGGAAGGAGGGGTAGGGGTCGTCCTCGAAAGGGTTGGAGAGAGGGGGTAAAGGAGGTTTTGTGGGCGAGGGGCTTGGACTTCCAGCAAGCGTGCATGAGCGTGTTAGATAGGAGTGAATGGAGACGAATGATACTTGGGACCTGACGATCTGTTGGAGTGTGAGCAGGGTAATATTTAGTGAAGGGATTCATGGAAACCGGTTATTTTCATATAGTCGGTCTTGAGTCCTGGAAATGGGAAGCACTTTAAAGGAGGGGTTTGGGATATTGGCAGTTTGGAGGGGTATGTTGTGTATCTTATACGTATATGCTTCTAAACTGTTGTATTCTGAGCACCTCTGCAAAAGCAGTGATAATGTGTGAGTGTGGCAAAAGTGTTGAATGATGATGAAAGTATTTTCTTTTTGGGGATTTTCTTTCTTTTTTGGGTCACCCTGCTTCGGTGGGAGACGGCCGACTTGTTGAAAAAAAAAAAAAAATATATATATATATCATAGGTAGTAGGTTGGTAGACAGCAACCGTCAAGGGAGGTACTACCGTGCTGCCAAGTGAGTGTAAAACAAAAGCCTGTAATTATTTTACATGATGGTAGGATTGCTGGTGTCCATTTTTCTGTCTCACAAACACGCAAGGTTTCAGGTACGTCTTGCTACTTCTATTTACACTTAGGTCACACTACACATACATGTACAAGCATATATACATGCACCCCGCTGGAGTTTCTTATATTTTCTTACTAGTTCTTGTTCTTGTTCTTGTTTATTTCCTCTTACCTCCATGGGGAAGTGGAATAGAATTCTTCCTCCGTAAGTCATGCGTGTTGTAAGAGGCGACTAAAATGCTGGGAGCAATGGGCTAGTAACCCCTTCTGTATATATTACTAAATGTAAAAGGAGAAACTTTCATGTTTCCTTTTGGGCCACCCCACCTCGGTGGGATACGGCCAGCGTATTAAAAAAAAAAAGAGAAAATATATATATATACATATTTTTCTTTTTAACAAATAGGCTGTCTCCCACCAAGGCAGGGCGACCCAAAAAGAAAGAAAATCCCCAAAAGGAAAATACTTTCATCATCATTCAACACTTTCACCTCACTCACACACAATCACTGTTTTTGTTCAGAATACAGCTTAGAAGCATATACGTAAAAAGATACACAACATATCCCTCCAAACTGCCAATATCCCAAACCCCTCCTTTAACCCTTTTGGTCGTACATATACGTCTTACGAGCTACCGTTTTTGACATACATACTCATAAATTCTAGCGGCTTCAAATCAAGCAGGAGAGAGCTGGTTGGCCCACATTTGAGAGAATGGGTCTGTGTGCACCATATAAAAAAATCCTGCAGCACGCAGTGCATAACGAGGAAAAAAAACTCCCAACCATTTTTTAATTAAAATGCCAACTCTGGGGTCTATTTTCATATAGTATTTATGGTTGTATTCTCGTTTTCTTGGTGTCATTTGATAAATGGAAAACATATTATAGAAATAGAGGTGATTTTGATTAGTTTTATTATGAAAAAGAACCTGAAATGGAGCTCAAAGTAGGGAAAATTACTAATTTTTGCCAATGTTCAAAAGAAAAAAATGATGTCATTTTCCAATAAATGTCCAAGTAGCCATTCTAATATGCAGTTATGAATGGGTTGACATTATTTATACAATTATTACAATATTGCAGTAGTCTGCATAACAGTAAATCTTCTATTTTTGTTTGAATAAAAATAAAAAATAGAATGCAAGAGTAATATCAGAGGGGCCTGGAGATGTAACTGATGAACAAAGAAAATGTCATTTTAGAGCCAGAAATGTCTGCATTGTTCATTCTGGACCCTATTTTGAAATTGTCATATTTTTTAATGGAGTTCTAGAGAAATAGCTATGAGTTTGATCGACTGGAACAATGGAATTAGCCGAAAATAGGGCTCAAAGTGGGCAAAATAACCAATTCGTAAATATCGCCGAGGTCGCTAACTTCGTGAAAGCGTAATTCCGTCAGTTTTCCATCAAATTTCGTTCTTTTCGTGTCAATACAATCGAGAAAAGATTCTCTATCATTTCATAAGAATAAAAAAAATTTTGTTTTCTTTAAATTTTGCAACACCAGGAGACACCTCAGGATTTGGGGTTGCGACAGTCAAGGGGTTAAAGTGCAGGCATTGTACTTCCCATTTCCAGGACTCAAGTCCAACTATATAAAAATAACTGGTTTCCCTGAATCCCTTCACTAAATATTACCCTGCTCACACTCCAACAGCTCGTCAGGTCCCAAATACCATTCATCTCCATTCACTCCTATCTAACACACTCACGCACGCTTGCTGGAAGTACAAGCCCCTCGCCCACAAAACCTCCTTCACCCCCTCCCTCCAACCTTTTCGAGGACGACCCCTACCCTGTCTGCCTTCCCCTACAGATTTATACGCTCTCCATGTCATTCTACTTTGATCCATTCTCTCTAAATGACCAAACCACCTCAACATCCCCTCTGACATACTTTTATTAACTCCACACCGTCTAATTTCCACACTCCGAATTTTCTGCATAATATTTACACCACATACTGCCCTTAGACAGGACATCTCAACTGCCTCTTATCTTCTTGCTGCAGCATTTACAACCCAAGCTTCACACCCATATAAGTGTGTTGGTACCACTATACTTTCATACATTCCCTTCTTTGCCTCCATAGGTAATGTTTTTTGTCTCCACATATACCCCAACGCACCACTCACCTTTTTCCCTTCATCAATTCATCAATGACTAATAAACTTCCCCTGAATACTGATAAAACCTATTTCATTCAGTTTGGAAACAAAGCTGCAAATGATCCGATTAACATAATGCTAAATGGATCATCAGTCACAAGACTCAGAGGGAAAATTCCTAGGTATCCAACTTGACAGTAGCCTTAAGTACAGGACACACATACAGCAAATCACCAAGAAAATCTCCAAGACTGTAGGTATACTATCAAAGATAAGGTACTACGTTCCACAATCAGCTCTCTTGGCACTGTACCATACACTCATATACCCTTATCTTACATATGGAATTTGTGCATGGGGATCAACAACATCCAATCACCTAAAACCCCTCATAACCCAGCAAAAGGCAGCAGTAAGAATGATAACGAATTCCCACTCCCGCCAGCATACTCCACCAATTTTCAGGAGTCTAAATCTGCTCACCATTAACCCTTTCAGGGTCCAGAGGCCAAATTTCAAAGTGCACACCAGGGTCCAAAAATTTAACCCTTTCAGGGTCCGTCCCGTAGATCTACAGCTTCATGTTGAGTGTCCAAACCGTATATCTACGCCAAAATTCTAGCGCCGTCAAATTTAGCGCAAAAACGCTCATAGGCCTACATGTGAGAGAACGGGTCTGCGTGGTGGGTGTGCGCCATAAACAAAAAATCTAGGCGCCCGCATAGCATTGTGGGAAAGCCGGCTCAGTTACCCTTGTTCACCATGCCTAGTCGCAAGTCATCTCTCACTCCCCGGAAAATTGGGACTCTCCTCTTCCTATCTGATAGTTCTGACACTGATGGAAGTGGAAATGAAGACGAATTCTACGGCTTTGATAAGTTAGTGACCGAAAATAATGACCAGGATATCGATAATGGTGCAGAAAAACCCGACGATCCTCGACCTTCTACCTCTGGTGTGGGCACTCGTGACTCACGGTCGGGTGTTCCTAAACGAAAAGAGAAAACTAATATTTTCCCCATGGCCTGGCCTCTGACTTCAGTAATGACGATGATTCTAAAGTGGATTGTGATTTTATTGCGCTCGACGATCATTCGAGTAGTGATAGTGAGGAAACATATTCACCAGTGAGGCATCGGTATTTGCCGCCGCATGCGCTTGGGTAGTGTACCTATGCTGTGCCCAGGGGACGGAGTTTTTCCCGTGGCCCTACACCCATTTTAGGTAGTGATAGTGAGGATGATGTGGCTACACTTGGCATGGATGGGCCACAGACATCAGTGGATGGTGTTAGTGGGGCTGGTGGTGGTAGTGGCACCGCCATGCGTGACTCGCTGTTGCCAGCGGGGACCCACGCTGCTGACTCGTCAGTTCAAGGACAAAGCGGAGCGTCAGCCCCCAGCCCGCCCCAAACACCCGTACAACCAGCCTATGATGTCCGTATCCACCAGCAAACCGTATCTGGGATTGGCAGCCCAAAAACCCAATTTTGTTCCCAGTCCTCACCACTTTGATGACTCTCAAAGTGGAATTCTACCTACCCGTCCCCTTTGGAACCACGGCCAATGAACTGGAATTCTTTGACAGCCATTGATGGAAATTATTTTCAGGGAAAGTAATAAGTATTTTCAGTACACCATGGGGAAATACTATCTTATCACCACAGTCAAGACTAAAACAGGTGGAAGAGACGACTGTTGCAGAAAGTATTTGCTTTTTGCAACAATAATGCTTATGCCTCACGTCTTAAGCATAAAATAAAGGGATTTTCTGGTCCACAGATCGGCTAATTTGTAACCCCATCCTTCAGTGAAATAATACCAGTGAAAGGTTTATCTTGCTGTACGTATGTTGCACTTCTCTGACAAAACCAGGCCTGACAGAAGTGACAGGTTATACAAGATTAGAATTTTTTTCATGTATCTCAAACAAAAGTTCAGGATATACTTTTTTCCATTCAAGAATCTTGTAATTGACGAGTCTTTTATTTTGTTCAAAAGGTAGACTGTCATTCAAGCAGTATATACCGAGCAAGAGGAACCGCTTTGGTATAAAATTGTTTGTACTCTGTGATTGTGACGGTGGCCTGGTGTTGGATATTGTTGTATACACGGGTAGTAAAGCATTGAAAGATACCAAGATGTTATTGGGTATATCAGGTGACGTAGTGAGAAACAGATGGCCCCTTATCTTGGTAAGGGCCATACATTATTTACTGATAACTGGTACACAAGCCCATTACTCAGTGATTTCATGCGAGTGAACAATGACATCATGGCATTACGGTGGCATGACAAACGAGATGTCACATTTTTGACAACATTCCCCGTAATGAAATGAAGACAGTGGCAAAGTTGATCGAGTGACAAATGAACGATTCAAAAACCCAGGACAGTGATTGATTTACACAAAATGCCCTTGGTTGAAAGTGTGACAGCAGTTTGGGGTTTTGTGATGTTTTCGAAAGAGTTACAAGTGGTACAGAAACTTTTTTCCCCTCTCATGGACATTTCAATGCTAAAAATGCATAAAATTTTGTACCAAATAAAAATGGTAACAGACCACTAGGTGAATTTTTTTTTGTTGTTGTAGAAAACTCTAAGAAGTACCAGGTAACAACACCTGCAATACAACATGGTCCTCAATTACCACAATAACCCAAGGTTTGAGGGGGAAAAGGGTGATCATTTCATAATACAGCTTCCTTAAAACTCAAAAGAAATTTTGCTAAAAGAGAGATTGTCTGTCCCAAAAACAAAAGAGGGAAAACCAGACGAAAAGAACTGGGTTTAATTGTGAGGAATGAAAGGGTGCCTCTGTGCATGGTGCCTTTTTTCAGGATTCCACAATCCAGCAGTTCTAAAACCATGTCCAGTGATTGAAAATATGAAATATATGATAGAACATTAGTATTAACAATTTTTGGCATTTTTATTGTAATAAACAACGTGGTAAACAAAATATGTTAATAACTTTAGTGCGGTTATTGTTTTCAATACAGTGGTAATATAAATTCAATTATATCTTTATTGGTCTCTCAGGCCCCAATTTTAGTAGGAATGAAAAAAATTGGGAAAAAAAAAGAAAAAACAACTAAAACACAAAAAAATAAATACGGATGTGGAATTCGCGAGTTGCCCCACCAATTCATTTTCTACAAACTTTTGGCACTGTATCTCGTTAAGTACTAAACGATTCTAATTTTTTTTTTTTTTTATTCCTTCACAAAAATATGCTCTTTAATTCTGTAAAAAAAATAATTTTTTTTTTTTTAAAATTTCTTGGACATGGGGCTGACTAAGATTTTGGGTTGGACCCTGAAAGGGGTTAAAAAAAAAAAAAACATTTTTTTTTCTTATGAAAGGTAGAGAAAACTTTTTCTGAAGGGAATAAACAAAAAGTACGAAAATTTTATGGAAAACGACGAAATTATGCTCTCGCAAATTTTGATGTGTCTGCGTATTTACGAATCAGCAATTTTTTCCCCACAGCGATTTTTCCAACTTTTATCCCATTTAGGCCCAAATTTCTTATTCAGTGACCAAAATTTTTAAATATTTCACTAGTATTCCTTTATTCTATCGTTTTTCATAATAAATTGCCAGTCAAACCCTTTAAAATACAAAATAAAGTGATCGGAAATTGGTATTTTTTGGGCCAATTTAACACAAAGTTCAAAATATTTTCCCAAAATTCAAAATAGGGGTTTAGAATAAAACAATGTAGGTATTTGGCATAAACTAACATTTCCTCTGTTTATTAGTTACGTTTTTTAGGCTTTCAAATGAAATTCCCTTTTGATTTTTTTTGTCAAAATTAAATTTTTATTCAAACCAAAAAAAAAAAGTTTACGTTATGATTATTGTAATAATTGTATAAAAAAATCCCAATTTTGAATGTAATTAGACCCACACTGGCGTGTATTAGACGTGTGAGGTTGTTTGTTTACTCTTGAACATCTGCAAAATTAACATTTCTGCTACTTTGAGCTCAGTTTCAAGCCATTTCCAGTGCTAAAACCAATCAAAATAATCTCTGTTTCTGTAATACATCTTCCATTCTATCAAATGAGACCAAGAAATCGCAAATACAACTATAAAAACATACGAAAAAACACTGCAAAGTCGCTGTTTTAATCGAAAATCACAGTCTCAGTTTTTTTTTCTCTCATTATACACTGTGTGCTGCAGGATTTGCTTTATGTGGTGCACACATACCACATAGATATATTCTCTCATATCTAGGTCCAAATTTACCACTCACAGCTTATCAGAGTGAGCTGACCTCATGGCGTAGATCTACGTTTGGACCCTGAACATAAAGCCGTAGATTTATGGCACGGACCCTGAAAGGGTTAAGAATATCCATACTTATTCATGTGCCTACTACATACACAGAACAATACACACAAATATAAACTCTCCACTCCAACTTCTCCTCACAAGCCTAAACAGGACACATGACCACAACACAAGACACAAATCTCTTTTTGATATACCTAGTGTCCATATCAGTGTAAAAACTCTATGCGCATAAAGGGCCCTAAAATATGGAATTCATTACCAGAAGATATTAAAGTAACCCAGTCTGAAAATCAATTTAAGACTTCTCAAAAGCCACTTAATCACCCTAGACTAAACGCTAAATACTCTGTACACACATACTCACCTATGTACTCCCACATCATAACTTCAACAATCACTTTGAACCTTTTATTCATTGTTGACAGGAATATAATTGAACCATTGTTTTCACAAAAAGCATTTTATTTTAGACTATATGAATATATCCTTTGTCTTTTACAAATTTAATTCACTTATAATTAATAATCTACTGTTCAACTATGAAATAATCACTATCCTACTGTACAACTATGATATAATCCTTAGTGTTAAGTAGTCTAAGCCAATAATGTTAAGTTGGCCCATAATGCCTAGGCATAATAAAGGCTCCCTTTGCATTGCAACCCACTATTGTAATTATAAAATCTCAATGTACTGTTTGCAAAGACATAAAATAAATAAATAAATAAAGTAACCTCATGCTTCATAAATCCATCCGCTGACACTTCAACTCCCAAATATCTAAAAACATTCGCTTCTTCCATATTCTTCCTTTCCAATTTGATATCCAATTTTTCTTTATTAAATCGTTTGATACCCTCATCACCTTACTCTTATCTATGTTCACTTTCAACTTTCTACCTTTACACACACTCCCAAACTCATCCACTAACCTTTGCAATTTTTCTTTAGAATCTCCCATAAGCACAGTATCAGCAAAAAGTAATTGTGTCAACTTCCATTTTTGCATTTGATTTCCCATAATTTAATCCCACCCCTCTCTCGAACACCCTAGCATTTACCTCTTTTACAACCCCATCTATAAATATATTAAACAACCATGGTGACATTACACATCCCTGTCTAAGACCTACTTTTACCGGGAAGTAGTCTCCCTCTCTTCTAAACACCCTAACCCGAGTCTCACTATCCTCATAAAAACTCTTTACAGCATTTAGTAACTTACTACCTATTCCATATACGTACATGCAACATCTGCCACATTGTTTCCCTATCCACTATCATATGCCTTTTCTAAATCCATAAATGCAATGAAAACTTCCCAACCTTTATCTAAATACTGTTCACATATATGCTTCAATGTAAATACTTGCTCTACACATCCTTTACCCACTCTAAAACCCCCTTGCTCATCCACAATCCTACATTCTGTCTTACCTTTAATTCTTTCAATAATAACCCTACCGTACACTTTTCCCGAAAATTTTCAGACACTGAGAGCAAGTTTTATTTTGGGGGTCTGGACAGTGAAAGGGTAAGTAAGAAATATTATTTCTGGAGCATTTGTAGCTTTAACCAATGCACGGTTTACCATTAGGAGACCTAAAAAAAAAAAAAATATTGTAAGGGTCTAAGGAATTTAACTATTTTTCCCTAATGTTTTTCAGTTTGTTTTATATCTTTTTTTTTTTTTTTTTGTCTGAGACACTGTTTTCAAGAACATAACTACCATCATAAATGGCAGTCTTTTTCTTTTGTCAGCTACAAGGTAAAAATTTTAGCCTTCTCAGTTGGTTTCAGTAAACTATTATTATTCTCTTTAGCACTAAATGTGCCTTTCCACAGATTTTTGGAAATTTCTTTTGAACACTACACATTAAATGCACATTTAAAATTTGCTATCAATGATATAACCGAGAAGAAAACATGTAAAATTTTACTTACCGGCTTTTCTAGGGCTTCAGCTGGCCAATTTTGTACGTGTGTAATGAGGTTTTCATTATAATAATTAGCGAGGCTAGGGGTAAGTGCAGGTACCAACGGCCGTAATCCTGCTAATGATCCTCCTGCTGTCTGTGTCAACGACTGCAATGAGTTAATACTGCTGTTTGGGCTACCCACTGAAAGAAAAGGAAAACTGTTGAATGAAATGCTTAACATGGTATACATTTCATGTCCTAAATTTCAATACTACAAGCCCTTCCTTAAGAAGTACAATGTAAATATGCATAAGTTAACTTGAATGAGGAGAAAGTGTGAAGGGTGTTTAGAGTGATAGAGGGTTTGAGTATCCAGCAGGTATGTGTAAACATGCTATAATATATATACGTATATATATACGCCTACCATCCGACTTACGACCTGCTCGACTACGACCACTCGACTTACGACTGTGTTTTTTGTGCCAAATTTCTGGGAAATAAACAACTATTCGTGTTGTACACAGTGTTTATCCTAAACTTTACAATATAAAATACAGTACTTACAACATAAAAAGTAAAGTAAAATGTGAAATACCAAAATAAAACAATAAAATAAAGTCATTACAAAAATGTTTTGTTGATATTCAGTAGTAAAGTTCAACTTACGACCATTTCGACTTACGACCGGTTTCTTGGAACTGAACTCAGTCGGATGGTAGGTGTATATACGTACGTATGTACGCGTGTGTGCGAGCGCGCGCGTGCGCACACACACGCACGCACACACGTACGCGTGTGTGTGTGTGTGTGTGTGTGTGTGTGTGTACACCTACCATCCGACTTACGACCAAGTTCGGTTCCGAGAAACCGGTCGTAAGTCGAAATGGTTGTAAGTTGAAATTTACTACTGAATATCAACGAACATTTCTGCTACTTTGAGCTCAATTTCAAGGTACTTTTCTTTGTAAAACCAGTCAAAATCATCTCAATGTCTGTAATATGTCTTCCATTCTATAAAATGAGACCAAGAAAACTAGAATACAACAATAAATACCATACAAAAATGCAGTGCAAAGTCGCTGTTTTAAGTCAAAAACACGGTTAAAGTTTTTTTTTTTCTCTCATTACGCACTGTGTGCTGCAGGATTTTTTTTATACTGCGCACACTGACCACATAGAACCATTCTTTCATATGTAGGCTTACCAGCTTTCTCTCACTAGATCTGAGGGCGCTAATTTAGGCATACTAGTACGTCAAAACCCCCCGAAGGGGTAATTTAGGGAGCTGAAGCTCTATAATAATAATAATAATAATAATAATAATAATAATAATAATAATAATATCATCATTAATTTAGGTAACTGGAGCACAGATCCAATTCCCTAGATCAAGAGCCCCTCACCAGCGTCAAGGAACCTTGACGCTGGTGTGGGCTCTTGATCTCGGGAATTGGATCTGTGCTCTAGTTACCTAAATTATTAATAATAATACTGTAATAGCAATAATAATAATTAATAATAATTATAATAATAATGAACGCTGCCAACTCACTGCACTGTTTACCTCGCTGTGGGAGCAGTTCTCTCATGCTTTGTTTACATTTTTGATAGTCATTTGGCCAAATTTGGCTTTTCTAAGCATGGGTCCCAAGAAAGTAAGTGTAAAGGACATTGCTGAGAAGAAAAAGAGGATGATTTCCAAAGAATTAAAGCATGAAATCATAGATAAACAAGTTAGGTGTCCAGATTTTGTGTTTATGGGGAAGCAGGGGGAGCGGACTCGTAACTCAGAGCAAAAAATCAGCCCAGGGACGGCTCGTATCTCAAAAAACTTGTACGTTGGGACACTCGTAAGTCAAGGTTCCACTGTATTAAGCAAGCAATAAAACTTGGCATTAAAAACAAAAAGGAAAACACACACAGTACGTATACTCGTTACTTACCTTAAAATATTTAGTCAATGTTGAGTGAGAGGCGAGTAAATGAGGTAAAAAGAATAAGAGAGAGAGAACGAGTAAATGAGAGACGAGACACAGAGAATGTAAACAGATGAATGCATCTGGTTTTAGCTGATACATGTTCATCTACACCTAATATATCATATTTATGTTAATTTATTCTACTGTGGGGTGTATTTATCGTGTTTATATGTTAGGTAGTGGGTTTATTATATAATTTTGAAAAAATATAATACATACAAGAATTAATGAAAATGTAATATACGATATTTAATACACCTCAGAGTGATTATTGAGTACTATTATTATTAATATGGCATCAAGACCAATAAGATACTAAGTGATTTTAACGAGTGCCTGCAAGCAAGCACACTGTGTAAGTTTATTTAGGTACAGGTATTATCAGAGTACAAGTACCATCCAACTTATGACCGAGCTTGGTTCCGACCAACCGGTCGTAACTCAAAATGGACGCAAGTCAAACCTTAGAAAATTGCTGACACACTGGGTAGGGCATAATGTCAAACCTTTGCTATTTAAAGTACCTACATAGTATCGTATGTTACTTTCTTGCCTTCTTGCCACAAGCTCCAGGGCAAGATTCAGACTTCTTATGAGCCATGGTGAAATTTATTGTCCAGATACATATATACAGTACAGTACAATACAGTTAATACAGTATGATGCTGCTGACAGGGCAGAGTAGCTCAAACTTATGCTGCCTGAGTGATCTAAGAGCTCTCCCAAGATGGCGTATTCCTGTGAGTAGTGGTCAACTGTCGTATGGTGGAATGCATCAACCCGCCCAGCCCTACTGCCAAACATACGGTCATAAATACGAGTGGTTGCATCTCGAGCAGGTCGTAACTCGGATGGTACATGTATATACAGTGGTACCTTGACTTACGAGTGCCCCCAACATAAAGAGTTTTCTGAATTACGAGCCGCTGCTCAGTTGATTTTTCGCTTTGAGTTGCAAGCCAAAAAGAGTTACAAGCGAGCTTCAGATACACTTTCCCCCCCCCAAAAAAAGACATTTGGCAAGAACCTCGGCCTAAATGGCACAACGGAAGGTGGTTTTGGGACTTGGTACAGTGGTCCCTCGATAATCGTAGGGCTCGAGAGTCGTAGATTTCGGAAATCATAGCGATATTTTCGTATAAACATGGGCTCACTAACCGTAGATTGACTCGCGAATAGTAGTTCATCCGGGACGCGTACGCACGCTGTGAGCCAGGGCGGCCTCCCTTCCCAGCCAGTGTGGCATTGTTTACCAGTGAGCGCCGGTCCCCTCACTTGCTCCTACGAAATATTTCATAATACAGTGGACCCCGCATACCGTTGGCATCACATAACGTTAAATCCGCATACCGCTACATTTTATCGCCAAGATTTTGCCTCGCACACCGCTAAAAAACCCGCTCAACGCTGTTTGTCCGAGACGCGTCTAATGTGCGCTCTCAGCCAGCCTCACATGTTCTGCCGGTGGCATTGTTTACCAGCCAGCCTCCGTGGTAACATCCAACCATACAATCGGAACATTTCGTATTATTACAGTGTTTCTGGTGATTTTATCTGCAAAATAAGTGACCATGGGCCCCAAGAAAGCTTCTAGTGTCAACCCTACAGGAATAAGGGTGAGAATTACTATAGAGATGAAGAAAGAGATCATTGATAAGTATGAAAGTGGAGTGCGTGTCTCCGAGCTGGCCAGGTTGTATAGTAAACCCCAATTAACCATCGCTACTATTGTGGGCAACAAAAAGGCAATCAAGGAAGCTGTTCTTGCCAAAGGTTTAACTGCGTTTTCGAAACAGAGATCGCAAGTGATGGAAGATGTTGAGAGACTGTTATTGGTGTGGATAAATGAGAAACAGATAGCAGGAGATAGCGTCTCTCAAGTGATCATAAGTGAAAAGGCTAGGAAGTTGCATGAGGATTTAATTAAAAAAAATGCCTGCAACTAGTGATGATGTGAGTGAATTTAAGGCCAGCAAAGGTTGGTTTGAGAGATTTAAGAGGCGTAGTGGCATACATAGTGTGATAAGGCATGGTGAGGCTGCCAGCTCAGACCACAAAGCAGCTGAAAAATATGTGCAGGAATTCAAGGAGTACATAGAAACTGAAGGACTGAAACCTGAACAAGTGTTTAATTGTGACGAAACAGGCCTGTTTTGGAAGAAAATGCCAAGCAGGACCTACATTACTCAGGAGGAAAAGGCACTCCCAGGACATAAGCCTATGAAAGACAGGCTTACTCTGTTGATGTGTTCCAATGCTACTGGTGATTGCAAAGTGAAGCCTTTATTAGTGTATCACTCTGAAACTCCCAGACCGTTCAGGCAAAAGAATGTCCTCAAGGAAAATTTGTGCGTGCTGTGGAGGGCAAACAGTAAGGCATGGGTCACTAGGGACTTTTTCTATGACTGGTTACACCATGCATTTGCCCCCAATGTGAAAGATTACCTAACTGAAAAGAAATTAGAACTTAAGTGCCTCCTGGTGTTAGACAATGCCCTGGTCATCCTACAGACGTGGAAAGAGCGACTTTATGGGGACATGAAATTCATTAAGGTGAAGTTTTTGCCTCCTAATACCACTCCTCTCCTGCAGCCCATGGACCAGCAGGTTATAGCAAAGTTCAAAAAACTGTACACAAAAGCTCTGTTTGAAAGGTGCTTTGTAGTGACCTCAGAAACTCAACTGACTCTAAGAGACTTTTGGAGAGATCACTTTAATATCCTCAATTGTGTAAACCTTATAGGTAAGGCTTGGGAGGGAGTGACTAAGAGGACCTTGAACTCTGCTTGGAAGAAACTGTGGCCAGAATGTGTAGACAAAAGGGATTTTGAAGGGTTTCAGGCTAACCCTGAGAATCCTATGCCAGTTGAGGAATCCATTATGGCATTGGGAAAGTCCTTGGGGTTGAAGGTTAGTGGGGATGATGTGGAAGAGTTGGTGGAGGAGGACAATGAAGAACTAACCACTGATGAGCTGACAGATCAACTTCAACAGCAAGAGGCCAGACCTGAGGAAACTGGTTCAAAGGAGGGGAGAGAGAAATTGAAGAAATTGCCTACTACAAAGATTAAGGAAATCTGTGCGAAGTGGTTTGAAGTGCAAACCTTCATGGATGAAAATCACCCTCACACAGCTATTGCAAGCCGTGCTGGTGACTATTACACTGACAATGTTGTGAAACACTTTAGGGAAGTCATAAAGGAACGAGAGGTACAGGCCACTATGGACAGATATGTTGTGCGACAGAACTCCAGTGACTCTGAAGCTGGTCCTAGTGGCATTAAAAGAAGAAGGGAAGTAACCCCAGAAAAGGACTTGACACCTCAAGTCTTAATGGAAGGGGATTCCCCTTCTAAACACTAACACTCTCTCCACCTCTCATCCCATCAATCATCACCAGATCTTCAATAAAAGTAAGTGTCATGTAATTGTGCATGCCTTTTTCAGTTTGTGTGTATTAAAATTAATATTTCATGTGGTAAAATTTTTTTTTTTTCATACTTTGGGGTGTCTTGCACGGATTAATTTGATTTCCATTATTTCTTATGGGGAAAATTCATTCGCATAACGATAATTTCGCATAACAATGAGCTCTCTTGCACGGATTAATATCGCTATGCGGGGGTCCACTGTATTCCATTCATTTTAGAGCTTGCAAGTACTAAATAAGCTACCATGGCTCCAAAGAAAGCTCCTAGTGCCAAGCCTTTGGTAAAGAAGGTGAGAAATATGATTGAATTTACGAAAAACATCATCGAACAATATGAAAGTGGCTTAAGTGCGGCCGAACTGGTCAGGATGTATAACAAACCCTATACAACCATATGTTCCATCGTGGCCAAGAAAAAGGAAATAAAGGACGCTGTTGTTGCAAAGGGGGTAAATATGCTGACAAAAATGAGATCACCAGTACTCGAAGAGGTTGAGAAATTATTACTGGTGTGGATAAACGAAAAACAATTAGCAGGAGATAGTATTATGACGTCGATTATTTGTGAAAAGGCTAGGCAGTTGCACGACGATCTGGTAAAGAAATTGCCTGCAACTAGTGGTGATGTGAGTGAATTTAAGGCCAGCAAAGGTTGGTTTGAGAGATTTAAGAACCGTAGTGGCATACACAGTGTGGTAAGGCATGGTGAGGCTGCCAGTTCAGACCACAAAGCGGCTGAAAAATATGTGCATGAATTCCAGGAGTACATAGAGGCTGAAGGACTGAAACCTGAACAAGTGTTCAATTGTGACGAAACAGGCCTCTTTTGGAAGAAAATGCCCAAGAGGACCTACATTACACAGGAGGAAAAGGCACCGCCAGGACACAAGCCTATGAAAGACAGGCTGCCGCTCATGTTCTGTGCTAATGCTAGTGGGGATTTCAAAGTGAAGCCGTTACTAGTGTACCATTCTGAAAATCCCAGAGTGTTCAGGAAAAACAATGTTATGAAGAGTAAATTGTGTGTTTTGAAAATCTAATAGTAAGGCATGGATAATGAGGGAAATTTTCATCGAGTACTTCAATGAAGTGTTTGGCCCTAGTGTGAAGAATTACCTCCTGGAAAAGAAATTGGATCTCAAGTGCCTCCTAGTAATGGACAATGCACCTGCTCATCCTCCAAACTTGGATGACCTAATTTTCGAAGAGTTTGGGTTCATCACAATAAAGTTCTTGCCCCCGAATACCACTCCTCTCCTCCAGCCCATGGACCAGCAGGTCATTGCAAACTTTAGAAAACTCTACACCAAAGCAATGTTTCAAAGGTGCTTGAATGTGACCTCAGACACTCACTTGACCCTAAGAAATTTTTGGCGAGAACACTTCAGCATCCTCCATTGCATAACCCTTATAGGTACGGCTTGGAAGGGAGTGACTACCAGGACTTTGAACTCTGCTTGGAGAAAATTGTGGCCAGATTGTGTAGACAAGAGGGATTTTGAAGGGTTTGGGGCTGACCCTGATGAGCCTGTCTGTTGATAAATCTATTGCAGCACTGGGGAGTTCTATGTGGTTGGATGTGAGTTTGGAGGATGTGGAAGAGTTGGTGGAATACCACAACGAAGAGCTCACCACTGAGGAGCTGCAAGAGCTTCAGCAGGAAGAGCAACAGATCGCAGCTCATAATCTTGCTGCAGAGGAGGGAGAGAGATGGAAGAAATTAAGGAGATTTTTGAAATGTGGGGTAAGATGGAAAGATTTATGGAGAAACATCACCCTGACAAGGCAAAATGTACAGTGACAAAGTCTTGGCCCATTTTAGGGAAGTGTTAAAGAGACCCAGAAACAAATTATTATTATTATTATTATAATCAAAAAGAAGCGCTAAGCCACAAGGGCTATACAGCGCTGCAGGGTAGGGAAGGATGCCAGGGTATTGGGCGGCAGAAAGGGGAAGGGATGATCAGTAGGTTACAGAAAACAGCGGGGCAGGGGATAGTGCGGGGGTAGAGGGTAGCAAGAGATTGAGGTTGAAAGGGCTGAAGGTATCAGAGATTGTGAAGTAAGTCAGCTGTTGTCAAAAAGTCAATGAGAGAGCCCGGATGAAAGGTGGGTCCATCAGCAAGAAGGGAAGGTAGAGAGAGCAGCGGAGCGAAGACGACAACAGAGGTAAATTCTGCGTGCTCGTTGATAAAGTGGGCAGTCTAACAGAATGTGGCTGACTGATAATGGAACCTGACAGTTCTCACAGAGAGGAGCAGGGCGCCTCTCCATGAGATATCCATGAGTAAGACGAGTATGGCCAATGCGAAGACGGGAGAGAGTAGTCTCCCAACTTTGACACTGGTGACAAGAAGACGGCCAGTAACCTATATGTACTTGGTTTAATTGATTGAAGTTTGTTACCGAGCAGAGTAGACCAACGTTGTTGCCAACGGGTGTGAAGGTGGGTAGCTATTGCAGCAAAATAGTCCGTAAATGGAATACCTCTATATGAAACTGGTAGGTCATGTACTGCTGACCACGCAGCAGTGTCTGCCTGTTCATTGCCCTGTACGTCAACATGACCAGGGACCCAACAAAAAACAATATCTTTATGCTTGGTAAAGATGCGGCGTAGCCAAAGTTGGATACGGAGGACTAAGGGGTGAGGTGTATCAAATTTCTGTATAGCCTGTAAAGCACTAAGGGAGTCTGAGACAACCACAAATGATGACACAGGCATAGATGCAATATGGATAAGTGCTGCAAGAATGGCATACAATTCAGCAGTAAAAATACTAGCCGAAGATAGTAAATGCCCTCGTACAATGCTGTCCGGAAACACTGCTGCGAATCCTACGCCATCAGAAGACTTAGAGCCATCTGTGTACACTGCAATGGCATGAGAATGAGAGTGGAAGTGGTCAAGAAAAAGAGCAGGAAGCGACCAAAGACAGTTGGGCTTTCGAGCAAGGGAGAGAGAAAGAACAGACTCGAACAGCTGGAACTTCCCAGGGGGGTAGGGAAAAGTGAGATGCTACATGAACATAGAAAGGTGGTAATTGCAGAGAAGACGAGAGCGAATGTAGGCGAAGAGAGAAGGGACGGAGTAAACAGGGGCGGCGAACAAATAAAGAATGTCTATTAATATTAGTGACCATTCTATAAATGGAAGGATTGCGGAGATCATGAGAGCGTACATAGTAGCGAAGGCAATGGGCATCACGGCGATCGGATAAGGATGGAACGTTCGCTTCTGCATAGAGGCTCTCAACAGGGGAAGAGCGAAAAGCACAAAGGCATAAACGTAATCCTTGGTGATGAATGGGGTTAAAGCTAGAGAGAGTAGCAGGAGAGGCTGCTGAATAGATCTGGTCACCATAATCAAGTTTCGATAAAATGAGGGTGGAATGTAGGCGAAGGAGAGTTCGACGATCAGCTCCCCATGAAAGATGAGCAAGGGTTTTAAGAAGGTTCAGTCGGCTGTGACAAGTTGCCTTCAGAGAGGTAATGGAGGTTTCCAGGATAACCTACGATCAAAGAGGAGGCCCAGAAACCTGACTATCACATTCAGGGATACAGGAGCCATAGAGGTACAAGGGATGATCGGAGATGACAGAGTGTCTAGTGAAAGTAATTTGGTGAGTTTTGGTACTGGAAAATTTAAACCCATGTGTGGTGGCCCAATTGGAAACACGGTCGACCGCATACTGGAGAGAAACTGTAATGAGGTGACAGTCAGCGCCTGCACAGGCAATAGCAAAGTCATCAACATAGAGTGATGACCAAATATTTGATGGAAGACTAGAGGCCAAATCATTTATAGCTAGGAGAAAAAGTGTTGTGCTCAGAACACATCCCTGGGGGACACCTTCAGCCTGGATAAAGTCCGGGGAGAGCACATTATTAACCCGAACACAGAAATGTCTGTCAGTTAAAAAGTTCTTAAGGAAGGATGGTAGATTGCCTCGGAGGCCTAAGGAGTGGGCTTGGGCCAAAATATTATACCTCCAAGTTGTGTCATATGCCTTCTCAAGGTCAAAAAATATGGCAATAACTGAGTGGTTATTCGCAAAGGCATTACGAACATACGTATCCAAGCGTAGTAAGGGGTCTATGGTAAAACGGCCCTTACAAAAGCCATATTGACGAGTGGAGAGACTGTTGTGTGTCTCTAAATACCACACTAAACGTCTATTTACCAGGCGTTCCATCACTTTGCAAACTGCACTGGTAAGAGCAATGGGACGATAGTGGGAGGCTTCATGTCCCGTAGTACCCGGTTTGCAGAAAGGGAGAACAATGGCAGATTTCCACAGCTGTGGAAGAACTCTTTGTGACCAAATAAGATTGAAAAGGCATAATAGGACTGCAAGGGCTGACTGGTGTAAATGTTGAAGCATACGAATATGAATGTCGTCAGGCCCAGCTGACGATGATCAGCAAGCTGAGAGTGTTGCCTCCAGTTCTTGAAGTGTAAAAGGCACATTATACTGTTCTTCTCTGAGAGAAGAAAAGTCCAAGGGTGCTAACTCTCTGGCAGACTTTGAGGAAAGAAACGAGGGGCATAGATGGAGCCCCTGAGAAATACGTACCAGATGATTGCCAATTTCATTGCCAACATCTAGTGGGTTTGCTATATCAACACCGGCAACCCGCAGAACAGGAGCCGGGTCAGGAGAATATTTACCACTCAGTTTTCGTACTCTTTTCCAGACTGCACTCATAGAGGAAGCAGAGGTGATGGTGGAGAATCTCGCCAGCAAGTGCGTTTAGCATCACGGATGACACGGCGAGCGATCGCATGCTTCTGCTTAAAATCAAGAAGTCTCTACGTGGTTTTATTGTACCGGTACCTGCCCCACGCAGCGCGTTTCAAACGTACTGCACAAGCACAAGCAGGAGACCACCAAGGCACGCATTTCTGAGAATGCCTGCCCGAAGTTTGGGGTATAGAATGAGAAGCTGCTGTTAAAACGGAGGACGAGAAGAGGTGTAAAAGCTCATCAATGGAGGACGAAGAAGGAACCTCGCTAAAAACAGTTAGTTGTGAGTAAAGGTTCCAATTTTCCTGATCAAATTGCCAGCGTGGGATACGAAGAGGTGGTGAATATGAAGGGAAAGTAAGAATGATTGGGAAATGATCGCCGTCATGTAAATCCGGGAGAACAGACCAGGTGAAGTCTAATGCGGCGGAGGAAGAGCAGACTGAGAGATTGATGCAAGAGAGAGTGAGAGTCCGAGGATCAAAATGGGTGTGAGTACCTGTATTTAAAACACGGAGGGGGTGGGTAGCAAGAAAAGCCTCTAACTGAATGCCACGGGAATCACAGTGAGACCCCCCCAGAGGAAATGATGGGCATTAAAATCGCCAAGTAACAGAAGCGGTGGCGGTAATGATGAAACAAGAAAGGCAATATCCGGGATAGATAATGCCAGAGAAGGAGAGAGATATAAAGAACAGAGCGTATACCACCTATGCAAGTGGATACGGGCTGCTGTGTAATGCAGCGAAGTACGAACAAATAGCAGATGGTACGGAATATCAGTGCATAGAAGAAGGGTACTTTCATTAAATGTCCCATCAGGAAAAGGATCTGAAGAATACAATAAAGTGTAGCCTGAGATGGGATAGATAACAGAAGAGTGTACAGTGGACCCCCGCATACTGTTGGCATCACATAACGATTAATCCGCATACCGCTTTCTTTAATCGCAAAAATTTTGCCTCGCATACCGCCCAAAAACCCGCTCACCGCTGTTCGTCCGAGACGCATCCAATGTGCGCCTTAGCTATCCTCACATGTTCCGCCAGTGGCATTGTTTACCAGCCAGCCTCCGCGGTAGCATCCAAGCATACAATCGTAAGATTTCGTATTATTACAGTGTTTTTGGTTATTTTATCTGGAAAATAAGTGACCATGGGCCCCAAGAAAGCTTCTAGTGCCAACCCTACAGCAATAAGGGTGAGAATTACTATAGAGATGAAGAAAAAGATCATTGATAAGTATGAAAGTGGAGTGCGTGTCTCCGAGCTGGCCAGGTTGTATAATAAACCCCAATCAACCATCGCTACTATTGGTGGTACAGCTGCTGCTGCTGCACTGTCAGCTGCTGCTGCTGCTGTAGCATCGTCTGCTGCTGCTGTAGCACTGTCAGCTGCTGCTGCTGCTGTAGCATCGTCTGCTGCTGCTGTAGCATCGTCTGCTGCTGCTGTAGCATCGTCTGCTGCTGCTGTAGCATCGTCTGCTGCTGCTGTAGCACTGTCAGCTGCTGCTGCTGCTGTAGCATCGTCTGCTGCTGCTGTAGCATCGTCTGCTGCTGCTGTAGCATCGTCTGCTGCTGCTGTAGCACTGTCAGCTGCTGCTGCTGCTGTAGCATCGTCTGCTGCTGCTGTAGCACTGTTGTTGGTGTGGCTTATTGAGAATATACCAAGAAACAATTAACCCCAGAGGATTTGCCACCCAGGATAACCCAAAAAAGTCAGTGTCATCGAAGACTGTAACTTATTTCCAATGGGGTCCTTAATCTTGTCTCCCAGGATGCAACCCACACCAGTCGACTAACACCCAGGTGAACAGGGAAAAATGCCTGGAACTAGTGCTCATATTGGTGAATTTAAAGCCAGCAAAGGTTGGTTTGAGAGATTTAAGAATCGTAGTGACATACAGTGTGATAAGGCATGTTCTGGAAGAAAATACCAAACAGGACCTACAGTACTCAGGAGGAAAAGGCACTCCCAGGACACAGTGTCTCATCAGTCATTGCTGCATCTTCAATAAAGGTAAGTGTCATTTATTCTTCATTTAGTAGACTAGTACATGCACAATATATACTGTGCATGTACTACTCTACTATTGTGCATGTATCCTTCTCTTTGTGTGTAGGAAAATGTATATTTCACGTGGTAAAATTTTTTTTTTCATACTTTTGGGTGTCTTGCACAGATTAATTTGATTTCCATTATTTCTTATGGGGAAAATTCATTCGCATACCGATTATTTCGCATACCAATGAGCCCTCTTGCACGGATTAAAATCGGTATGCGGGGGTCCAATGTAATTTTGTTTCCTGTAAGCAAACACCAACAGGGGAAAACTGGGAGGTGTAAAAGCTCATCTGAAGCTCACCCCGATTACCCGAGGCCATGTATATTGCACTGTAAATAGGCCATGATTGGCAACGATAAAGATACCTGAAATCCGCAGGTAAGGGTTCCTTCGGACTAGAGGGGTTAGAAAAGTCCACATGCGGTGGCAGCGGAAAATGTTCAAGCAGCGAAGGAACGGTGCGCTGCGAAGAAAGGAGTTGCGCAGATGGAGGAGAGGTGAGAGAAGGAACAGAGGGTGGATCAGTGTCCATTGATGGTTTGGTCTCTGTAATATATTCAGAGATTGCTTCAAATGAACATGAAAATGGTATACAATACCGACAGGTTGTTAGGTAAGACACATATGCAACAGTTAGACAACTTTATTCCGAAACGTTTCGCCTACACAGTAGGCTTCTTCAGTCGAATACAGAAAGTAGGCAGGAACAGTAGAGATGTGAAGACGATGTAATCAGTCCATCACCCTTAAAGTCTGATTACATCGTCTTCACATCTCTACTGTTCCTGCCTACTTTCTGTATTCGACTGAAGAAGCCTACTGTGTAGGCGAAACGTTTCGGAATAAAGTTGTCTAACTGTTGCATATGTGTCTTACCTATTGCTTCAAATGTTTCGGAATTCAAAGACGTCGTATGGGAGACAATATTGGAGACGGTAGGGGGAGGATGAGTAAAGATTGGAACTGTAATGGACTATACCAAGGTAGGGGGGGGGGGAAAGGGTGGAGGGAACTGGAGAAGAAGCATGGAAGGGGACAGAAGAGGCAGAAACCTGGGAGGTGGCAGAAGAGGAAGAAACTTGGGAGGGAACAGAGAAGGAAGGTACAGTACGAGGAGGAGGGTGAACCTCTACACTTGTAGCAGAGCCAATGAGAGGGGAAGAACCAAGTACAGAGACAGGGAAGGTAAAATGAGGAGGTGGAAGAAGGGAAGGAGGGGTTAAAGGACCTTTTTTTGACTTCTGAGAAATAGAGGGACGATTGGGAGGAGGTGTCGTACGAGATCTCGTCAATACCGAGGCTTGTGAGGGAGAACACGAAAAAGTGAGAACAGACTGACACGTTGAAGTAGGGACATCTGAGCCCAGGACAGCAAAAGAATTAGATACAGGAGTGACTATGGGAGAGGTAACCACAGAGGAGGCTGCAGAAGATGGGACCCCAGAAGTGGGGGGACGTTTTCAAACACAGGAATAAGAAACATGAGGTAGTCTCCCTTGGAGGCAGAGATGAGAAACTGCCATGGCATAAGGGAGACCTTCTGCCTCTTTGAGGTAACGGATTTCCCGCTCATTTAAATAGACTTGGCAATGGCGAGTACGAAGGGTGAGCCTCATGACAATTAAGGCAAGAGGGAGGTCGATTGCAAGACGTATTAGAATGGTCATCGGCACCACAAACTGGGCATTCGGCTATAGATCTGCAATATTTCGCTGGATGGCCAAATCGCCAGCAATTTCTACACTGTTGCGGTGAAGGGATCACCTTTCGAACTTGTAACCGATGTCCTGCTACATAAACTGAGGATGGGAGTTCACGGCTGTCAAAAGTTAAACGAGCCACATTGCTAGGGTATCGTCTCCGCCCGCTGGCAGGAAGAACATAAGTGTCTACCTTGAGGATTGGGAGATCTTGGAGTTCCAGCTGTTCAAGAATGTCATTGCCACATGTCTGGAAATTTTGTTGAACTATGGTATGGGGCAGAATGACGGTACCATTATAAGAATTGAGGGAATGATGTTTTTCAATAGTGACAGGAATAGTATCGATATGGGAAAGAAGAGAAAGATCATGAGCTTGGGTAGCATTCTGTACCGTGATAATGCGCGTACCGCTCTTAAGAGCATGAAAAGAAATATCTTTACCAACATGGCGTAGGAGTGCCTTGCCAATACTATCGTCGGAAAGATAGGCAATAGAGGAAGTCGGTCGTAAAGTGAAGAATTTAGTACATTGTGCATTCTGAAACCGAGCGTGGAAAGGGAGTGCAGGACGTGTCGATCTTTTCTGAGAAGAACGAGAAGGTGGAGAAGTATCATCAGCAGGTATTTGTCGTTGGCGTTTAGGCGTGGGATTAGAGTTGGTCCGACGTGGAACGGGCTGGCAATTCGAAAATTGTCGCACCGTAGAGGGAGAGGCCGGAAGCATAGTCTAAGGAGAGCGGAGGTCAGATAAATCAAAGGAGTCAGTTGAGACCTCAGTACCTGAAGCGGGTGAGGAAACAGCACTGGCAAGAGGTACAGAGGGATTAGGAGTGTCCGAAGAGTGGTCCAAAAACGAGGTGGGGTCAGAACGGGGTGCGGTATCAAGAAGGGGCCCGAGGGTAGCAGGTTCATGAACTAGGGCTTCCACGGTTAGGTTACTTCTTTCTTTTTGTTTTTAAGAAAAAAGAAAAGAAAATAGAAAAAAAAAGAATAAAAAAAGGGGGGGACTGGGGAGGGATAGTTCCTGGGAGGAATGAGAGGGCCAGAAATCTCCCTCCGTGCCCAAGAGGACCTCGGCACCGCAAGTAGTGCAGATGCAGCATGGAACTTGTGCCATACTCTACCCATCATGCCAGTAAACCAGCAATCCGGGATAGCAACCTCACATCTGCCGAGCTACCTCGGTGGACAAAAGAGAGGGTGGCCGGATAGCCGCCACAAAGCATACCTCCTTTGGCCACCACCCCCGGAATCCGAAAGGCAGCCTCCAGAGATACACCCGTCGCCCGAAAGATACCAAAAGCCACTCCCCAGGAGACCAGAGAGGGATTGGGACATCCCCAGGAGATCCAGATTCCACGGCAAACTACACCACCGCCAAGAACCTCAACGGAATGGGATGGACCCCAGTACCCTTTCCCCTACCCAGGAACTAGCGTGCCTGTGAAAAAAAAAAGGAGGAAGGGTAATAGGGAGGGGTGGGGAGGAGGAAAAGAAAAAGGGAGGATGGGATAAGGGAGGGGGGATTGGGGGGTAATTAGGTTCGGTCTGAGGAAGACCAACAGGTCTAATTCCTCAGACCAAGAGCCTCTTCACTACGCCAAGGAGCCCCCCTGGAAGAGGACCCAGAAACAAAGCTCTCTGGACAGTTATTTTGCGAGACAGGACTCCAGTGACTCTCAACCGTGGTATGATAGCATTTCTCACCTTTTTTACCACAGGGTTAGCACTGGAAGCTTTCTTGGGGCCCATGGTGGCTTATTTAGCGGTTACAAGCACTAAAAACACCGGAATTCAAAATATATCGCAGGTACACGTGGACTCGACTGCTACGGCTTGTAAACATTGGCACACTGAGTCTTGGAGTGGCTGGGCCCGTTCAGGCCGCATGGACACATTCGGGACGAAAGCTGTAAGATGAGTTTTTCGCCATTGGTAGAGCCAATATTTTAATGCCAAAGAGCGCCGTTAGACGAATTTGGCGTTAGTCAATGCTGCCGTTGGTAGGGGGTCCACTGTACACTTTATAAAACCAGTTTATTTCTTTACATTCTCTTTCATGTTTTTATACAATATTTCTTATTTATAAATACATTTTTCTTATTTAAAAACCCGTAACAAAAAAATTGGGGTGGTTTTTTGGGGGCTAGAACGGATAAATGGCATTTCAATTAATTTCAATGAGGTAAATTGATTTGATATATGAGCAAATTGAGTTACGAACTAGGTCATGGAATGGATTTAACTCGTAAGTCAAGGTACCACTGTATAAAATATGAAATAACTTTAAAACACTTGTAATTTTGAAAAGTTTCCAGACATAATGGAAAGAGACAGTGCTCACAGAGAATGTAAACAAACCAGCTGGAGCGCGGTGACTGTATTAGAAAGTCAGGTGGGAGGAGCCGTATAGCGAGTTTTGGTCATAATCTGAAATGCCCGTATTAGCAGAACGGCATAAGGTGAAATGCTATAGTGGGGTCCTACTGTGTTTCTTTCCCCTTAAACTACCCTACCCATTTCAGCTTTTTGAACAGTATTTAGATACAGGTAAAAAAGCTTTTGCTGCATTTAGGGAATGGAAAAGGGCATATGATAGGGTGGATAGAGAAGCAATGTGGCAGATGTTACAAGTATATAGAATAGGTGGTGGGTTACTGAAATTTTACAAGGATAGTGAAGCTCAGGCTAGGGTATGTAGGAGGAAGATTATTTCCCAGTAAATGTAGGCCTTAGACAGGGATGTGTGGTGTCACCTTGGTAATTCAATATATTTTTAGATGGGGTTTTAACACAAGTAAATGCAGGGGTGTTGGGGAGTGGTGTAGGACTGGGAGATTAACCCTTTCAGGGTCGACAGGCCCTCTCAGAGACTTGTTCTCAGGATCGGCCAAATTTAAAAAAAAAAAAAAAAAAAAAAAAAAAAAAAAAAAAATAGAATCTTTTCCCGATCATAATTACAACAAAAGTATGAAATTTGATGGAAAACTTACGGAATTATGCTCTCGCGAAGTTAGCGGTCTCGACGATGTTTACGCATTGGCGATTTTGCCCACTTTAACCCTTTGACTGTCACGGCCGTATATATACGTCTTACGAGGTACCATGTTTGACGTATACATACTCATAAATTCTAGCGGCTTCAAATCAAGCAGGAGAAAGCTGGTAGGCTCACATGTGAGAGAATGGGTCTGTGTGATCAGTGTGCACCACATAAAAAAAAATCCTGGAGCACGCAGTGCATAATGAGAAAAAAACTCCGACCGATTTTTTTAATTAAAATGCCGACTTTGTGGTCTATTTTCGCATAGTATTTATGGTTGTATTCTCGTTTTCTTGGTCTCATTTGATAGAATGGAAAACATATTATAGAAATAGAGGTGATTTTGATTGATTTTACTATAAAAAGAACCTAGAAATGGAGCTCAAAGTAGGGGAAATGTTTGATTTTTGCCAATGTTCAAAAGTAAACAAATGATGCCATTGTCCAATAAATGTCCAACTAGCCATTCTAATATGCAGTCATGAATGGGTTGATGTTATTTATACAATTATTACAGTATTGCAGTAGTCTGCATAATAGTAAGTCTTCTATTTTTTGAATAAAAATTCAAAATAGAAAGCAAGAGTAATATCAGAGGGGCCTGGAGACATGACTAAATGAGCAAAGAAATGTTATTTTAGAGCCAGGAATGTCTGCATTGTTCATTCTGGACCTTATTTTGAAATTGTCATATTTTTTAGTTTTCGTGAAATTGGCCAAATTGCAAATTTCTGACCATGTTACTGGGTAGTTGAAATCGGTAAATGGGCAGTTTCTTGTACTCAATCAATAGAAAAAATGGAGTTCTAAAGAAATAGCTATGAGTTTGGGCGACTGGAACAATGGAATTAGCTGAAAATAGGGCTCAAAGTGGGCGAAATCGCCGATTTGTAAACAGTGCCGAGGTCGCTAACTTCGCGAGAGCATAATTCCGTCAGTTTTCCATCAAATTTCGTTTTTTTTTGTTTCATTACAATCGGGAAAATATTCTCTATCATTTCATAAGAAAAAATAATTTTTTTTTTTAAATTTTGCGACACCAGGAGACACCTCAGGATTGGGGGTTGCGACAGTCAAAGGGTTAAGCCCTATTTTCGGCCAATTCCTGTGTACTTGTCGACAAAAATCATAACTATTTTGCTAGAACTCCATTTTTCTATCGAATGAGTACAAGAAACTACCCAATTACCGATTTCAACTATCCAATACAGTGGTCAGAATTTATCAATTTTGCCAATTTCACACAAATTTCAAAAGATGCCAATTTCCAAATAGGGTCCAGAATAAACAAGAAAGACATTCCTGGCACTAAAATAACATTTCCTCTGTTCATTAGTCACGTCCCCATGCCCCTCTTACATTCTTTTGCTTTCCACTTCGAATTTTTATTCTCACAAAAAAATAGAAGATTTACTGTTATGCAGACTACTGCATTGGTGTAGAAATGGTATAAATATATCAGCACACTTGTGAAAGAATATTAGACTCATCAGTTGATGTGTACTGGATGCATAGTATGATTCGTTTACTCTTGAACTTTGGTAAAAATCAAACATTTCTGCTACTTTGAGCTCAATTTCAAGGTACTTTTCTTTGTAAAACCAGTCAAATTCATCTCAATTTCTGTAATATGTCTTCCATTCTATAAAATGAGACCAGGAAAACTAGAATACAACAATAAATACCATACGAAAATAAAGTGCAAAGTCGCTGTTTTAATCCAAAAACACGGTCAAAGTTCTTTTTTTTTCTCATTACGCACTGTGTGCTGCAGGATTTTTTTTTATACCACACACACTGACCACACAGACCCATTCTTTCATATGTAGGCCTACCAGCTTTCTCTCAACTAGATTTGAGGGCGCTAGAATTTAAGCGTACTAGTACGTCAAAAACCCTGGCTCATAAGCCGTACTAGTACGGCCGAAACCCTGAAAGGGTTAAGAATCTACCACAAAGTGGAATTGTCACAGCTGCTTTTTGGTGATGACACTGTGCTTTTAGGAGATTCTGAAGAGAAATTGCAATGGTTGGTGGATGATTTTGGGAGGGTATGCAAAATATGGAAATTAAAAGTGAACATTGGAAAGAGCAAGATGAGGGTAACAAAAATCTTTAGGTAATGAAAGATTGGATATCAGATTGGAGGGAATGTGGAGAAAGTGAATGAATTCAGATATATGGGAGCAGACATGTCAGCAGAGGGGTCTATGAAAGATGAGGTGAAGCACGGAACTGACAAGGGCAAAAGGATTAGTATTGCATCAAGGCATGTGTGGAGACAAAGAAAATTATCCATTGATGCAACAAAGAGAATGTACAAGAATAGAGTGATAGCAATGCTCTTATATGGGAGTGACGTATGAGTGATTAATATTGCGGCAAGGTGGTGGCTAGAGGCAGTGGACAAGTCGGGTATACTGTGAACATTATGCAGAGAATTCATAGCTTGGAGATTAGAAGGTGCAGGTTTACTAAAATTATTATCCAGAGGGCTGAAGAGTGGTTGCTGAGGTGGTTCAGATATTTTATGAGGTTGGAATAAAATAGCATGATTGGATGGGTATATAAGTAGTGGAAGAAAGGTGGGGTAGAGGTCATTATAGAAAAGGTTGGAAGGAGGGGGGGGAGGGTAAAGGTGGTTGTGTGTGTGAAGGGCCTTGACATTGTGTGGCGTGCGTGTGTGCGCACGCGTGCACACTAGTTAGGAGCAGAGGCAAGTGGTTTTTATGACTGTGCTGTAGGAGTGAGAGCAAAGTAACATTTACGAAGGAATTCAGAGAAACCGCCAAGCCGGTCTCATAAACATGCAGGATTTCAGGCACGCCTTGCTACTTCTGCTTACATTTAGGTTTTCTTGTATTTTTCTTACTAGTTCTTGTTTATTTCCACTTATTTCCCATGAGGAAGTGGAACATAATTCTTCCACCGTAAATCATGCACGTCGTAAGAGGTGACTAAAATGCCATTAGCAAGGGGCTAATAACCCCTTCTCCTGTACATATTACTAAATGTAAAAGGAAAAATTTTCATTTTTTCCTTTTGGGCCACCCCGCCTCGGTGGGATACGGCTGGTGTGTTGAAAGATATATACGGTGGAACCTCGGGTTACAAATGCCCCACCATATGAATTTTTCAGGATACGAACAGTTGTTAGGTCGATTTTTTGCTTCAGGATACGAATGAAATTTCAGGATGCGAACTTCCCCCTCAAGGGAGGTTCCTTATACTATAAATAAATAAAATATATATTTCTTTGCAAAGGTTACAATATGTGTTTACATATCATAATATAACCGGAGCAAAGAAAGCCACTCACTTGCATACCCCATGTCACTAACAACTAAAACCAACATGCTAAAACTCCAAAGAGTCAAAAACAAAACCCTCTGCTTCATCACCGGCACCAAATTCAGAAACAGAATCAGGACTGAAAATCTGCACATGCAACAGAGAATCATTGCAATTAATGTCAGGATTGATAAACTAAAGAGACAACTATATGACATGCAGGAACTCGATGACCCTGACAGAGAGAACCCACCCCAACCAACGAACACGACCGACTACACCATCAGCACCCCTCCCTACAGATCCCAAAGAATGACCCTCCAACAAAGAGTCCGACGCTTCATCCACAAGGAGAACTTCCCTCGACCAAGAATCCTCAGTGGCCTCCCTGAAGAAGTGGAAGAATGGATACCACCAGAACCATTGTACACCCAGTAACATGGGTTAATGCTCCCCAATCTTGGGTGACCCACCTCTGTCCATCAACACCTTACAACTAACCTTGTACCATCTACAACCATCCTACAGCAGGACACCGCCCCAGGAAGTGCTTAGCCAACCAACTCCAAGAACGCAACCAATCTCCATCTACCTCCCTCCAACTACCACCTGCAGTTGCAGGTGGTAGTTCCTGGTGTCTACTCTATTTCTTGCTCCTCCTGTCCTCTTCAATACTTTGGAGAGACTGGCCAATCTCTTTCTGACAGACTTAGGGAGCACAAAAACAGTGTTAGGCTTGCCGACACTAACAATTGACTAGTCTTCTGCTAAAACTGTCTTCCCTACTTCCAACTTTAACAGTCGCCACCTGGTTGAAACCTCCCTAATATACAACTTTCCTTGTATGAATCTTAGTCCTGGCTTCATCTCTGTAGATGCTTTCCTCTCCCACTACATTGTAAAATTCTCCAAACTTCAGAACACCCGTGACTTAACCTGATTCCTCCTTTTTTCTTCTTCTCCCTCTTTCCTTTTTTTTTCTCTCTCTTCTGGGTTGTCTTTCTTTCTTCTGTCTTGTGTTTCTATTCCTTCATTATTTATTTCATTATTTCCCCCCCCCCACCTCTGTGTTCCTGCTCTTCCTCTGTGGGCACCTAGCTCCCTTGCAGTGCTCCCCTTTCTTTGTATTTGACTGGCTCCTCCTCCTTACTTCCCCCATTTCTACTTCCACCTCCACCACTACTACTACTACTACTACTACTACTACCTCTTCCTGCGTATATATACCCGTCCTGCTCTACTTCTTGTTAGTGTGACTTTGGAAATAGTCCAAGTCGGACCAAAACATCGTCGTAAACTCCTCTCTTCTATGTGCGGGTTATTTGTGTATTATTTTTATTTATTATAATAATGACAGAGCTTCAGTTCCCTAAATTAACCCTTTCAGGGTCTGTGCTGTAGATCTATGGCTCTAAGTTCAAGGTCCAAACCGTAGATCTACGCCAAAATTCGCGTCAAATTTAGCGCGAAAAGGCTGGTAGGCCTACACGTGAGAGAACGGGTCTGCGTGGTGTGTGTGCGCCGTAAACAAAAATTCTAGGCGCCTGTATAGCATTGTGGGAACGCCAGCTCAGTTACCTTTGTTCACCATGCCTCGTTGCAAGGCAGCTCTCACTCCAAGGAAAATTGGTACTCCTCTTCCTATCTGATAGTTCTGACTCTGATGGAAGTGGAAATGAAGACGAATTCTTTGGCTTTGATCAGTTAGTGACCAAAAGGAATGACCAGGATATTGATAATAGTGCAGAAAACCCTGACGATCCTAAACCTTCTACCTCTGGTGTGGGTACTCCTCAGTCACGGTCAGTTATACCTCATCGCAAAAGAAAACTATTATTTTTGTGTGGCCAGGCCTCTGACTTCAGTAATGATGATAGTGACATGGATTGTGATTTTATTGCTCTTGACGATCATTCGAGTAGTGATAGTGAGTTAACATATTCACCAGTGAAGTGTCGTTATATACGCCACCGCATGCGCTCGGGTAGTGTTCCCTATGCAGTGCCCAGGGGACGGAGTACATCCCGTGGCCCTACACCAGGAATAGACAGTGAAAGTGAGGATGATGTGGCTACACTTGGCATGGATAGACCACAGGCATCAGTAGGTGGTGGTAGTGGTGATGGTAGTGCCACAGCCATGCATGACTCACCAGCCCAGGCTGGGACCCACGCTGTTGACTCCTCAGTTCAAGGACAAAGCGGAGCGTCAGCCATCAGCCCACCACAACCACAACTACCAGTAAAACCAGCCTATGATGTCCAGTATCCACCAGCAAACCATACCTGGTATTGGCAGCAAAATCCCAATTTTGTTCCTAAGCCCCACCAGCTTGATGACTCTCAAAGTGGAATTCTACCTACTTGTCCCCTTGGAACCACTGCCAATGATCTAGAATTCTTTGAACTATTCTTTGACCAGCTCTTGATGGAAACTATTGTAAGGGAAAGTAACAAATATTTTGAGTACACCATGGCAAATACACCTACCATCCGACTTATGATCGAGTTCGGTTCTGAGAAACCGGTCGTAAGTCGAAATGGATGCAAGTCGAACTTTACTACTGAATATCAACATAACATTTTTGTAATGACTATTTTGTTTTCTTTTGGTATTTCATGTTTTACTTTACTTTTTATATTGTTAGTACTGTATTTTATACTGTAAGGTTTAGGATAAACATTGTGTACAACACAAACACTTGTTTATTTCCCAGAAATCTGGCATAAAAAACACAGTCGTAAGTCGAGTCGTCGTATGTCGAGCATGTCGTAAGTCGGATGGTAGGTGTATGATCATATCACCACAGTCAAGACTACACCGGTGGAAAGAGACAACCGTTGCAGAAATGTATTTGCCTTTTGCAACAATAATGCTTATGCCTCATGTCTATAAGCATAGTATAAAATCCGACTGGTCCACCGATCGGCTAATTTGTACCCCGGTCTTCAGTGAAATCATCCCAGTGAACAGGTTTATCTTACTGTTACGTATGTTGCACTTCTCTGACAAAACCAGGCCTGACAGAAGTGACAGGTTATACAAGATTAGAAATATTTTTATGTATCTCAAACAAAAGTTCAACATGTACTTTTATCCATTCAAGAATCTTGTACTTGACAAAACTTTGATTCTGCTCAAAGGTAGACTGTCGTTCAAACAGTATACATCGACCAAGAGGAAACGCTTTGGTATACAACTATTTGTACTTTGTGACTGTGACAGTGGCCTGGTATTGTATACTGTTGTATACACGGGAAGTAAAACATTGAAAGATACCAGGATGTTATTGGGTATCTCAGGTGACGTAGTGAGAAGCATGATGGCACCTTATCTTGGTAAGGGGCATACATTATATACCAATAACTGGTACACAAGCCCTTTACTCAGTGATTTCTTGCGAGTGAACAAGACAGATATGTGTGGCACAGTGAGTTCTAATCGTAAACATATGCCCAGGCTCAACGCAGGCACTCGTGGTGATGAGGTGCAGGTGTTTACTGCCAATGACATCATGGTATTACGATGGCATGACAAACGACATATTACATTGTTGACAACCATTCACCATAACGAAATGCAAGACAGTGGCAAAGTTGATAGAATGACTAATGAACATATTCGAAAACCAGTGACAGTGATTGATTATACACAAAACATGCCCTTGGCTGACAAATGTGATATGTAGATTGGCTTTGTTGATTGTGCTCGTATGAATTATAAGTGGTACATGAAACTTTTCTTCCATCTCATGGACATTTCAATGCTCAATGCATATAATATGTACCAAGTGAAGACTGGCAACAGACCACTGTATGGTGAATTTTGTTTGTCTGTTGTCAGACAACTCATAATGAAATACCAGGTAACAACACCTGCTATACAAAACCGTCCTCAAACTCCTCAGGACATACCCAAGCGTTTGAGGAAGGAAGGTGATCACTTCATAATACAGCTTCCTGCAACTAAGAAGAAATTTGCTCAGAAGAGATGTGTTGTCTGTGCACAAACAAAACGACGGCAATAAAGACGCAAAGACACTCGGTTTATGTGCAAGGAATGTAAGGCACCACTGTGCATGGTGCCTTGTTTCAAGGAGTTCCATAAGCTGCAGCAGTTCTAAAAACATGTCCAGTGTTTGTACATATGTAAATATATGATAGAACATTAGTATTATACAAGATTTGTGCATGTTTATTGTAATAAACAAAAGTGGTAAACAATATTATGATAATAACTTTAGTGCGGTTATTGTGTTCAATACAGTGAGTTTATATATATATACATTATATACAGTATTGGTCTCTCAGGCCCCAAATGTTAGTAGGAAATGAAAAAAAAAATAGAAAAGAAAAGAAAAAACTATAAAAAGCGCAAAATAAAGAAATGCACGTTTGTGGAAATCATCGATGTTGCCGCCACCCGGTCATTTTGGGTCAACTTCTCGCCCCTGTATCTTGATAAGTACTGATCAGATTTTTTTTTTGTTTTATTACCTTCACAAAAATATACTCTAATTCTGTAATTTTTTTTTTTTTTCAAAATTTCTTGGACACTGGGGGCACCCCTTCCGATTTTGGCCTTGGACCCTGAAAGGGTTAATAATAATAATAATAATAATAATAATACATAATACGTATGTAATAATAATTAAGAATCCTGCTGCTAGATGGCACTACTGATGCCAAAACATCAAACACATGTTTACATCACTATGGGAGCAGTTCTCTTGTGGTTGTTTGCATTTTTTACAGTCATTTGGAAAAATTTCTTTTTTTCTAACCATGAGTCCTAAGAAAATACGTAAGTGCAAAGAACAGTGCTGAGAAGAAAAAGATGATGATTTCCACGGACTTAACCAGGCAATACATCATACGCTGCACCCTCAACATCCTCCACCCTAAACATCCCCTATCCTCAGCACCCCCCACCCTCAGCACCCCCACCCTCAGCATCCCCCATCCTCAAGCGCCCTCACCATCTCTGTTCCAAGTGTGTAAGTACACATACACTTTACATAAACAGGTTTTATACGATATTTCTTATTTATAAAAACATTGTTTCAGTGTTTTCCTTAGAAAACTAGTGATCTACTGCAGTTAGCCTAAAAAATGCTCCATTTTCTCTTACAGTAAGAACATGGGAAGATACTACAGTCAAATTGGGACAGAAATGGCAGGCGCTTTTGTGGCTACCGCTGCCACCAAATATATTATGGCCTATTTTATTCATTCTAGAGTATACAGTAATGCCCTGCTTTACAGTGTTTCGCCTTACGGCATTCCGCTAATATGGCGATGTCAAATTATGACCAAAATTTGCTATACGGCAAGCGGTCTTTTAAATATGGTGCCCCCCACCCGGTTTGTTTACATTTTCCATGACCACATCTATTATGTCAGGAAACTTTCCAAAATTTCAAGTGTTTTAAAGTTACTGCATATTTTATATGTACTCTGATAATTATACTTATGTGTACCCGTACCTAAATATACTTACACACTGTGCTGGTGTGCAGGTACACATTAAAATCGCCAGGTCTCTTTCTACTCATGACGCCAATACTACATAATAATAATCACTCTTGGGCACACTAAATGCCTTATTTTACATCAATATAGGCATTTTCATTAATCCATCTATGATATTTTCCTCAAAATTATATATGAAACCCATTACATAGCATATAAACATGATACATACACTCAGAATAAAAATTGATGTAAATATGAGATTTGTTTACACAGCAGCTGTGTAGGTAGTGTCAGAAGAATTACGTTTTCTCTAGTCAAACACTGGGGGGAGGTAACTGTAGAAAAATATTCTTTTCGTATGCCTTTATGTATAGCAATTCACGATCCTTGTGGGTTTAGTGTTTTTTATAATAATAATAATTATTATTATTAATAATATTATTATTAATACTAATAATAATAATATTATTATTATTAATATTATTATCTTCATTCACTCTAAAAATGGTGTGTTGCTGTTTGTTTATTCTGAACTAACTTCTACAACTTGTACACAATGTAAGAGTATTTGTATTGTGAGGTAATTATTATTAAAATAAAAAAATATTAAGGTAAATGTTTTACAAACTCTTACAAATGGAGGTGAATGAACTAAAAGTAGACACACATTAATACGCATTTATTTCGCCTGACCAAGTGATCGTCCACTACCTGTTCAGTTTGTGTTCTTACATTGTCTCAATTCTGTATCTCGTTCTCTCTCTCGTTTACTCTTTCGTTAACTAGTTGGCTCTCACTGATGATGGCGTCTAAGGTTAGCTGTAATAAAAAGAGAAGTCGTAAGCCTCTTGCTTTAAGTGCCAAGTTAGAAGATGATGGTGTGCCATTCTGATTTTATTCAATAAACACCCTGCCACTCACCTCTCACACGTTAATATTAATATTTTAAGGTAAGTAATAAGTGTACTGTGTGTATCTTATCTTTTATTGTGTTTTTAATGCCTATTTCTATTGCTAACTTAATATAAGTTAGTGTAAACTTGTTGTCTAGCATTTATTGCATATTTTATATGCTCTGATAATAATACTTGTGGAGCCGGGTGGAGGGACAACATTACGTTTTCTCTGTTCAGCCATCAAAGAAAACGTGTATGAATCTGCGTTTGGCCCAGCCACTCCCCCACTCCGCTTTTGTTTACAATTTTCGGCATGAATTATTCATTACTTCTACCTTCGTTTATGATGGCATCTAAAGGTAGTTGTTAGAAATGATTAAATTCAGTGAACAAGGCATGTCGATGTTAATAATACGGCTCTGGGCCACAGTGTAGGTAGCCGGTAGGTGTAGCCCAGGCTACACCTACCGGCTACCTACACTGACTGTATACAAATAAATACTACTCACCTCTCCTCCTATATTAAGACTACACATATTTTAAGTTAAATAATGAGTGTACTGTATGTGCATTTTACCTCTCTGGGATGTTTTAAATATCGTATATTAAGTATGAGACGGGGAGCCAGTGCTACCTACACCTGGGCTACCTGCACCTGACTTCCTACAAATAAGTACTACTCACCTCTCTCCCTACATTAAGATTACAAATACTTTAAGTAATGAATTTACTGTGACTATTTTACTTTGTGTGTTTTTAATACCTAGTTCTATTACTAACTTAATATAATTTAGTGTAAACTTGTTGTCTGGCATTTATATGCATTTATAAATGGAAAAAAAATGGAGTTCTGCCTTCCGGCGATGTCTGCTTTCCAGCGACAGCCTGGAACCTAACCAGCCGTATAAGTGGGGCCCTACTGTATATCATGTTTCTCTCTTAATTATATTGTTTATTATGTCATACTAGATGAACTGTGATAGATAAATAAGCCGTACAGTTGATAATAGCGTCATATTCATGTATTTTTTCTCTCTCCAGTCCAGGAACAAATTAATGTCTTTTCAATTAATTTTAAATGAGGAAAATTAATTTTATATATGAGTAAATTGAGTTATGAGCTAGCTCCTGGAACGGATTAAACTCTTAAGTCAAGGTTCCACTGTGTATAATACTAATAGTACAATAATAATTATAATAATAATAGTACATGTACGTATGTACTGCGTACAATGTAATCTGACAACGCCACCACCAGATAGTGTCAATCAAAACAATGCTCACCAGTGCACATGTGCTGACAGAGCTACCCTCGCGGTGCAAGGAATTCTCTTGATTTCCTTACATTTCGTGCAGTTAATTAGCTAGATTTTTTTCTAACCATGGGTCCTAAGAAAGCAAGTGCAAAGGACAGTGCCGAGAAGAAAAAGAGGACGATCTGCATGGAATTAAAACAAGAAATTATTGATAAGCATAGATTAGGTTAGAGGGTTAAGGACTTGGCGAGTGAGTACAAGCATAGCCCCTCTACTATAAGTACAATACTAAAGCAGGAGTGTATAAAGGCTTTAGCGGCAGCAAAGGGTTTACAGTAATTTTTAAGCAGTGGACCACTGTCAATGAAGAGATGGAAAAGCTGCTGTTGACACAGTTGACGGAGAAACAGCTCACAGGAGATACTGTGACTTAAGGTATCATCTGCGAGAAGGTACGAGGCATTTACGCTGATTTGATGCTGAAGACCCCAGGCATATTAACAGACGAAGCATTGGAAACATCATTTAAAGCCAAACGAGGCTGGTTCGAAAAGTTTAAAAGGAGGTCCAGCATTCACTCTGTCATCAGGCATGGTGAGGGAGCGACCTCTAATGTGAAGGCAGCTGAAGATTTTATCAAAACTTTTGCAGAAGTGGCAGCAGATGAAGAATACATCCCTGTGCAAGTCTTCAACTGTGACGAGACAGGGCTCTTCTGGAAGAAGATGCCAAGGAGGACTTGCATAACTGCAGAGAAGAAGATGCCAGGCAACAAACCCATGAAGGATAGGTTTACCCTTGCAGTGTGTGCCAATATAAGTGGCGATTGTAAGATCAAGCCACTGCTCATGTATCATTCAGAAAACTCTAGAGCCTTTTAAGTCTCATATGTTATATGGAGGGCAAACTTGTGGGTTGAATAAACCTGGTCTTTGGTCCTACCGTTAGGAAGTATCTCCAAGAAAATAACCTACCCCTGCATGCCCTTCTTGTCCTGGACAATGCATCTGCTCACCCACTGAACATCACAGACAACATAATCAAAGAGATCAAGTTTATAAAGGTTCTCTACCTTCCACCTAACACCACCCCTATCCTGCAGCCCATGGATCAGCAGGTGATTTCTGATTTCAAGAAGCTCTTCACCATGCACCTGTTCCGATGCCGCTGTGATGTGACAGAAAACAAACTTGACTCTTCGAGAGTTCTGGAAGGACCACTATAACATCGTGATATGCCTCAAAATTATAAATATGGCCCAGCAGGGTGTTAAAAGGAGCGTGGAAGAAGCTGTGGCCTGAGGTTGTGTCCAAAAGGGACTTAGAAGGATTCAAACCCGAAACGCCACTGGTGGAGGAGATTGTGTTCCTTGGAAAGGTCATGGGAATTGAAGTGGATGAAGATGACGTGAATGATCTCATCGAGGAGCACTCCGAGGAGCTGACGATGGAGGAGTTAGATGAACTACATGATCAGCAGCATCAGGAGGTTTTGGAGGACATTCGTACCATGGAGGCACAAGATGTGGAGGAGTACATCTCCACAAGTGAGATAAAGGAAATGTTGGAAATCTGGGAGAGATTTTCTGACTTTAATGAAAAGAAACACCCAAAGAAAGTTTCACGTGGTTTTGCGCTGGAGCTATGTAATGACGCTTGCGTAAGTCATTTCCGAAACATTATGAAAGGGAGGAAGAAACAAACCACCTTGGACAGTTATTTATTGAAACGCCCTGCAGATGAAAGTGTGGCAAACATGGAAAAAAAGCCAAAAAGTCAGTGAATACGTAGCATAGTGAGATAAACATAAAAACTGTACACAGCAGTTCAAAGAAAAGTGTGAACTCCTGACAGGTTATGCTGCTTTGCATTTCTTTTCCAAGGTATGTATATGTTGTATGTACACCAGATCTAATTCAGTTAGCCTCTCAAACTCCATTATCTCTTATAATAACACCTCTGACGCTTTCATAGCGAGAAAGTGCGACCACTCCCGACCACAATCCTCCTCCCTCCGCCGTCCATGTAATGACGTATTTATTCATTCTAGAGTGTATATCAGGTTTATGTTATTTATACTGTTTATTATGTCATATTAGATGAATATCGACAGATGAAGAAGCCGTAGAGTTGTTATTAGGGTTATTTCGTCATGCCACCTGAGAGCAGAAATTCACCTGGAACGAAATAATTGCATTTCAATTAACCCTTTCAGGGTTTCCGACCTACTAGCATGGCTTACGCACCCAGGTTATTGACGTACTAATACGCCTAAATTCTAGCGCCTTCAAATCTAGCAAGAGAAAGCTGGTAGGCATACATATGAAAGAATGGGTCTATGTGGTCAGTGTGCACAGTATAAAAAAAAATCCTGCAGCACACAGTGCGTAATGAGAAAAAAAAACTGACCGTGTTATTGTTTAAAACAGCGACTTTGCACTGTATTTTCATATAGTATTTATGGGTGTATTCTAGTTTTCCTGGTCTCATTTTATAGAATGGAAGACATATTACAGAAATTGATATGATTTTGATTGGTTTCACAATGAAAAGTACCTTGAAATTGAGCTCAAAGTAGCAGAAATTTACGATTTTTACCAAAGTTTAAAAGTGAACAAATCATGCCACACATTCAATACACGTCAACTGGTGAGTCTAATATTCTTCCACAAGCGCGCTGATATTATTTATACTATTTCTACACTAATGCAGTAGTCTGCATAACATTAAATCTTCAATTTTTTGTGAGAATAAAAATTCAAAGTGGAAAGCAAAAGAAATATAAGAGGGGCCTGGGGATGTAACTAATGAACAGAAGAAATGTTATTTTAGTGCCAGGAATGTCTGTCTTGTTTATTTTGGACCCTATCTGGAAATTGGCATCTTTTGAAATTTGTGTGAAATTGGCAAAATTGCTAATTTCTGACCACTTTATTGGATAGTTTAAATCAGTAAATGGGTGGTTCCTTCTACTCATTCGATAGAAAATATGGAATTCTAGCAAAATAGTTATGATTTTTGTCAACTAATACACTGGAATTGGCCAAAAATAGGGCTCAAAGTGGGCAAAATCGCCGATGCATAAACATCGTCGAGACCGCTAACTTCACGAGAACGTAACTCCTAAGTTTTTCATCAAATTTCATACTTTTGGTGTCATTATGATTGGGAAAAGATTCTCTATCATTTCATAAGAAATTTTTTTTTCTCCGAAAAATTTTCGACCCTGAGAACAAGTTTAGAAGAGAGCCTCTCGACCCTGAAAGGGTTAATAATGTCATATTAGATGAATTGTGATAAATAAATAAGCTATAGAGATGATATTAACATATTGAAGCATAATAAACTTGCCTTCCACTTGCCTCCTACGTGTCTGTCATACACCAACAAGTCAATAAAGATCAGTTAATAAAGGTAAGTGTGATAAATGTTCATTTATCCATTTTACTAGTGTTTTATATTTATTTGTCATTGTTTTCTGTATGTATATTTAATCTTTAATAAAAATATTTTCTGTTAATACTTTCCAATATTTCTTACGGGGAAAATTAATTCGACAAACAGTGGACCCCTCAGTTTCGTGATTAATCCATTCCAGAGATTCTGCTGAATGACAAAATTCATGAATAGCGAAACATTTTCCCCTTAAGAAATAATGGAAAACCAATTAATCCATTTCAGACACCCAAATGTATTAACAAAAAATATTTTTTTAAAGATTAAATAGAGATTTACATGCAGAAAACAATGACAAATAAATATAAAGCACTAATAAAATTGATAAATGAACATTTAACCCTTTCAGGGTCAAGACCCCTGATCCTTAACCCTTTCAGAGTTTCGAACGTACTAGTACAGCTTACGCACCAGGGTTTTTGATGCACTAGTATGCCTAAATTCTAGCACCCTCAAATCTAGTGAGAGAAAGCTGGTAGGCCTACATATGAAAGAATAGGTCTATGTGGTCAGTGTGCGCAGTATAAAAAAATCCTGCAGCACACAGTGCGTAATGAGGAAAAAAAAAACTTTGACCGCGTTTTTGGATTAAAACAGCGAATTTGCACTGTACAGTGGACCCCCGGTTAACGATATTTTTTCACTCCATAAGTATGTTCAGGTGCCAGTACTGACCAAATTTATTCCCATAAGGAATATTGTGAAGTAGATTATTCCTTTCAGACCCCCAAACATACACATACAAACGCACTTACATAAATACACTTACATAATTGGTCGCATTCGGAGGTAATCGTTATGCGGGGGTCCACTGTATTTTCGTATGGTATTTATTGTTGTATTCTAGTTTTCCTGGTTTCATTTTTTAGAATGGAAGACATATTACAGAAATTGAGATGATTTGACTGGTTTTACAATGAAAAGTACCTTGAAATTGAGATCAAATTGGCAGAAATGTTCGATTTTTAGCAAAGTTCAAAAGTAAACAAATCATGCTAAGCGTCCAATACACGTCAACTGGTGAGCCTAATATTCTTTCACAAGTGTGCTGATATTATTTATACCATTTCTACACTAATGAAGTAGTCTGCATAACAGTAAATCTTCTATTTTTGTGAGAATAAAAATTCAACGTGTAATTAACCCGTTCCTGGAGCCGTTACTATAAACGAAATTTACAATTTATGAATCAATTTTCCCCGTAAGAAATAATATAAATACAATTAATCCATGGCCCGGTGGCTAAAGCTCCCGCTTCACACACGGAGGGCCCGGGTTCGATCCCCGGCGGGTGGAAACATTTCGACATGTTTCCTTACACCTGTTGTCCTGTTCACCTAGTAGCAAATAGGTACCTGGGTGTTAGTCGACTGGTGTGGGTCGCATCCTGGGGGACAAGATTAAGGACCCCAATGGAAATAAGTTAGACAGTCCTCGATGACGCACTGACTTTCTTGGGTTATCCTAGGTGGCTAACCCTCCGGGGTTAAAAATCGGAATAAAATCTTATCTTATCTTAGAAGTATTAAAACAAAAAATTTTTTTACATGAAATATACATGTAGTACATAAACAATACAATGGGAAATTATGAATGAAACATTAACAGCATAACACTTACCTTTATTGGAGATTCTTCTTAGTGTATGGGAGACTGGAGGAGGAGGAGAGAGTGGATTGTTTATAGTTTGGAAGGGGAATCCCCTTCCAGCAACACCTCAGGTACCAATTGCTTTTCTGGGGTTGCTTGTCTTCTCTGTTTCTTAATGCCACTAGGACCACCTTGAGAGTCAATGGAGTCCTGTCTCGCAAAATAACCGTGGAGAGAGCTCTGTTTCTGGCGTCTCTTTAACACTTCCCTAAAATGGCCAAAGACTTTGTCACTGTACATGTTGCCAATATGGCTTGCAACAACCTTGTTAGGGTGATGTTTCTCCATAAAGCTTTCCATCTTACCCCACATAGTAAAAATCTCTCTAATTTTTGAAGAAGGCACCTTCTTCCATCTCTCTTCCTCCTCCTCTGCAGCAAGATTCTGAGCTGCGATGTGTTGCTCTTCCTGCTGAAGCTCTTGCAGCTCCTCAGTGGTGAGCTCTTCATTGTGGTCTTCCACCAATTCTTCCACATCCTCCAAACTCACATCCAACCCCATGGAACTCCCCAGTGCCACAATTGATTTTACAAGACATAGGCTCATTAGAGTCAGTCCCAAACCCTTCAAAATCCCTCTTGTCGACACAATCTGGTCACAATTTTCTCCAGGCAGAGTTCAAAGTCCTGGTAGTCACTCCCTCCCAAGCCATACCTATAAGGGTTATGCAATGGAGGATGCTGAAGTGTTCTCTCCAAAATTCCCTTACGGTCAAGTGAGTGTCTGTGGTCACAGTCAAGCACCTGTGAAACATTGCTTCTGTGTAGAGTTTTTTTTAAAGTTTGCAATGATCTGCTGGTCCATGGGTTGGAGGAGAGGAGTGGTATTCAGGGGCAAGAACTTTACTGTGATGAACCCAAACTCCTCGAAAATTAGGTGATCCAAGTTTGGAGGATGAGCAGGTGCATTGTCCATTATTAGCATGCACTTGAGATCCAATTTCTTTTCCAGGAGATACTCCTTCACACTAGGGCCAAACACTTCATTGAACCACTCGACGAAAATTTCCCTCGTGACCCACACACATAATTAGCTCTTCATAACATTGTTTTTCCTGAACACTCTGAGATTTTCAGAATGGTACACTAGTAATGGCTTCACTTTGAAATCTCCACTAGCATTAGCACAGAACATTAGCGTCAGCCTGTCTTTCATAGGCTTGTGTCCTGGCATTGCCTTTTCCTCTTGTGTAATGAAGGTCCTCTTTGGCATTTTCTTCCAAAAGAGGCCTGTTTCATCACAATTAAACACTTGTTCAGGTTTCAGTCCTTCAGCCTCTATGTACTCCTGGAATTCATGCACACATTTTTAAGCCGCCTTGTGGTCCAAACTGGCAGCCTCACCATGCCTTACCACACTGTGTATGCCAGTACGGTTCTTAAATCTCTCAAACCAGTCTTTGCTGGCCTTAAATTCACTCACATCACCACTATTTGCAGGCAATTTCTTTACCAAATCTTCATGCAACTGCCTAGCCTTTTCACAAATAATCAAGGTCATAAGAGCATCTCCTGCTAATTATTATTTTTTTATTATCACACTGGCCGATTCCCACCAAGGCAGGGTGGCCCGAAAAAGAAAAACTTTCACCATCATTCACTCCATCACTGTCTTGCCAGAAGGGTGCTTTACACTACAGTTTCCAAACTGCAACATTAACACCCCTCCTTCAGAGTGCAGGCACTGTACTTCCCATCTCCAGGACTCAAGTCCGGCCTGCCGGTTTCCCTGAACCCCTTCATAAATGTTACTTTGCTCACACTCCAACAGCACGTCAAGTATTAAAAACCATTTGTCTCCATTCACTCCTATCAAACACGCTCATGCATACCTGCTGGAAGTCCAAGCCCCTCGCACACAAAACCTCATTTACCCCTCTCTCCAACCTTTCCTAGGCCGACCCCTACCCCGCCTTCCTTCCACTACAGACTGATACACTCTTGAAGTCATTCTGTTTCGCTCCATTCTCTCTACATGTCCGAACCACCTCAACAACCCTTCCTCAGCCCTCTGGACAACAGTTTTGGTAATCCCGCACCTCCTCCTAACTTCCAAACTACGAATTCTCTGCATTATATTCACACCACACATTGCCCTCAGACATGACATCTCCACTGCCTCCAGCCTTCTCCTCGCTGCAACATTCATCACCCATGCTTCACACCCATATAAGAGCGTTGGTAAAACTATACTCTCATACATTCCCCTCTTTGCCTCCAAGGACAAAGTTCTTTGTCTCCACAGACTCCTAAGTGCACCACTCACTCTTTTTCCCTCATCAATTCTATGATTCACCTCATCTTTCATAGACCCATCCGCTGACATGTCCACTCCCAAATATCTGAATACATTCACCTCCTCCATACTCTCTCCCTCCAATCTGATATTCAATCTTTCATCACCTAATCTTTTTGTTATCCTCATAACCTTACTCTTTCCTGTATTCACCTTTAATTTTCTTCTTTTGCACACCCTACCTAATTCATCCACCAATCTCTGCAACTTCTCTTCAGAATCTCCCAAGAGCACAGTGTCATCAGCAAAGAGCAGCTGTGACAACTCCCACTTTATGTGTGATTCTTTATCTTTCAACTCCACGCCTCTTGTCAAGACCCTCGCATTTACTTCTCTTACAACCCCATCTATAAATATATTAAACAACCACGGTGACATCACACATCCTTGTCTAAGGCCTACTTTTACTGGGAAAAAATTTCCCTCTAACTTGAGCCTCACTATCCTCGTAAAAACTCTTCACTGCTTTCAGTAACCTACCTCCTACACCATACACTTGCAACATCTGCCACATTGCCCCCCTATCCACCCTGTCATACGCCTTTTCCAAATCCATAAATGCCACAAAGACCTCTTTAGCCTTATCTAAATACTGTTCACTTATATGTTTCACTGTAAACACCTGGTCCACACACCCCCTACCTTTCCTAAAGCCTCCTTGTTCATCTGCTATCCCATTCTCCATCCCACTCCCAACCCCCTCAATAATAACTCTACCATACACTTTACCAGGTATACTCAGCAGACTTATCCCCCTATAATTTTTGCACTCTCTTTTATCCCCTTTGCCTTTATACAAAGGAACTATGCATGCTCTCTGCCAATCCCTAGGTACCTTACCCTCTTCCATACATTTATTAAATAATTGCACCAACCACTCCAAAACTATATCCCCACCTGCTTTTAACATTTCTATCTTTATCCCATCAATCCCAGCTGCCTTACCCCCTTTCATTTTACCTACTGCCTCACGAACTTCCCCCACACTCACAACTGGCTCTTCCTCACTCCTACAAGATATTTCTCCTTGCCCTATACACGAAATCACAGCTTCCCTATCTTCATCAACATTTAACAATTCCTCAAAATATTCCCTCCATCTTCCCAATACCTCTAACTCTCCATTTAATAACTCTCCTCTCCTATTTTTAACTGACAAATCCATTTGTTCTCTAGGCTTTCTTAACTTGTTAATCTCACTCCAAAACTTTTTCTTATTTTCAACAAAATTTGTTGATAACATCTCACCCACTCTCTCATTTGCTCTCTTTTTACACTGCTTCACCACTCTCTTAACCTCTCTCTTTTTCTCCATATACTCTTCCCTCCTTGCATCACTTCTACTTTGTAAAAACTTCTCATATGCTAACCTTTTCTCCCTTACTACTCTCTTTACATCATCATTCCACCAATCACTCCTCTTCCCTCCCGCACCCACTTTCCTGTAACCACAAACTTCTGCTGAACACTAACACTACATTTTTAAACCTACCCCATACCTCTTCGACCCCATTGCCTATGCTCTCATTAGCCCATCTATCCTCCAATAGCTGTTTATATCTTACCCTAACTGCCTCCTCTTTTAGTTTATAAACCTTCACCTCTCTCTTCCCTGATGCTTCTATTCTCCTTGTATCCCATCTACCTTTTACTCTCAGTGTAGCTACAACTAGAAAGTGATCTGATATATCTGTGGCCCCTCTATAAACATGTACATCCTGAAGTCTACTCAACAGTCTTTTATCTCCTGCTAATTGTTTCTCATTTATCCACACCAATAATAACTTCTCAACCTCTTCCAGTACTGGTGATCTCATTTTTGTCAGCATAGTTACTCCCTTTGCAACAACAGCATCCTTGATTTCCTTTTTCTTGACCACTATGGAACATAAGGTTGTGTAGGGTTTCTTACACATCCTGGACAGTTCGGCCACACTTGTACCACTTTCATATTGTTCAATGATGGTTTTCTTAAATTCAATCATATTTCTCACCTTCTTTACCACAGGCTTGGCACTAGGAGCTTTCTTTGGAGCCATGGTAGCTTATTTAGTACTTGCAAGCACTAAAATAAATGGATTATGAAATATTTCGCTGGAGCACGTGAGGGGACCTTTGCTCACTGGTAAACAACGCCAGACTGGCTGCCGCCATGGCTCACGCCGTGGGTACGCGTCCCGGACGAACTACGACTCGCGAGTCGATGTTTATACGAAAATACCCCTATGATTGGCGAAATTTATGATTGCCGGGAACTACGAAAAGCGAGGGACCACTGTAGTTATGATTTTTGTCGACTAGTACATTGTAATTGGCCGAAAATAGGGCTCAAAGTGGGCAAAATCGCCGATGAGTAAACATCGTCGAGACCGCTAACTTCACGAGAGCATAATTCCACAAGTTTTCCATCAAATATCATAAATTTGGTGTCATTACGATCGGGAAAAGATTCTCTATCTTTTCATAAGAAAAAATAATTTTTTTTTTTTAATTTGGGCATCCCTGAGAACAAGTCTGGGAGAGGGCCTGGGGACCCTGAAACGGTCAACTCACTCTCAGGGTCGAAAAAAAAAAAAATTATTATTGTTTCTTATGAAATGACAGAGAATCTTTTGCCGATCATAATGACACCAAAAATATGAAATTTGATGGAAGACTTATGCAATTATGCTCTCACGAAGGTAGCTGTTTCAATATTTACGCATCGGCGATTTCGCCCAATTTGAGCCCTACTTCCGGCCAATTCCAATGTTTCAGTCTACTAAAATCATAGCTATTTCACTAAAATTCCATTTGCTCTATCGACTGCGTACAAGAAACCGCCAATTTACCAATTTCAACTACCCAATAAAGTGGTCAAAATCTGGCAATTTGGCCAATTTCACACAAATTTTACAAGATGTCAATTTCAGAATAGGTTCCAGAATAAAGAAGAAAGACATTCCTGGCACTAAAATAACATTTTATCTGTTCAAAAGTCAAGTCTCCAACCCCCTCTTACATTACTTTTGCTTTCCATTTTGAATTTTTATTCTCTCAAAAAATAGAAGATTTACTGTTAGGTATACTACTGCATCATTGTAAAAACAGTATAAATAATGTCAGCACACTTGTGCAAGAATATTAGACTCACCAGCTGACATGTATTGGACACATGGCATGATCTGTTTACTCTTGAACATCGGCAAAAATCGAACAGTTTTGCTAGTTTCCGCTCAATTTCAAGATACCCGTTATTGTGAAACCAATCAAAATTACCTTTATTTCTGCAATATGTCTTCCATTCTATCAAATGAGACCTAGAAAATGAGAATACAACCATACATACCATACGAAAATAGGCTGCAAAGTCACTGTTTTAAACCAAAAATACGGTCAGCTTTTTTTTTCTTCCTTATGCACTGCGTGCTGCAGGATTTTTTTTTATACTGTGCACACTGTCCACGCAGACCCATTTTTTCACATCTATGCCTACCAGCCTTTTCCCGCTTGATTTGAGGGCACTAGAATTTATGCGTACTAGTACGTCACCAACACTTGTGCATAAGCCGTACTACTATGTCAAAAACACTGGAAGCGTTAACATCACACTTACCTTCACTGAAAACTCTTGTTGGTGTACGGCAGACTGGTAGGAGGCGAGAGGGAGGCGAGTTTATGCTTCAACATGACGCTAATATCTCTACGACTTATTTATCTATCACAATTCATCTGACATAAATTATAAACAATATTAATAACAAACATAATATACACTCTAGAATTAATAAAATACAGTGGACCCCCGCATAACGATGGCATCGCATAGCGATTTTTCCGCATAACGATTACTTTTATCGCAAAATTTTTGCCCCGCATACCGATTAAAAACCCGCATACCGATTTTCGTCCGAGACGCGTCCAATGTGCCCTCACATGTGCCGGCCGTCCCATTGTTTACCAGCCAGCCTCCGCGGTAACATCCAAGCATACACTCGGAATATTTCGTATTATTACAGTGTTTTCGGTGCTGTTTGTGGAAAATAAGTGACCATGGGCCCCAAGAAAGCTTCTAGTGCCAACCCTGTGGTAAAAAGGGTGGGAATTAGTATGGAAATTAAGAAAGATTTTGAAGGGTTTGGGGCTAACCCTGAGAAGCCTATGCCAGTTGTGGAATCCATTGTGCCTACTTCAAAGATTAAGGAAATGTGTGCAGAGTGGGTTGAACTGCAAACCTTTATAGATGAAAATCACCCTGACACAGCTGTTGCAAGCCGTGCTTGTGACTATTTCAATGACAATGTTATGGCCCATTTTAGGAAAGTCTTGAAGGAACGGGAGGTACAGAGCTCTATGGACAGATTTGTTGTGCGACAGAGGTCCAGTGACTCTCAAGCTGGTCCTAGTGGCATTAAAAGAAGAAGGGAAGTAACCCCAGAAAAGGACTTGCTACCTCAAGTCCTAATGGAAGGGGATTCCCCTTCTAAACAGTAAGAAGATAATGCTCTCCCCTCCTCCCATCCCATCAATCATCACCAGATCTTCAATAAAAGTAAGTGTCATGTAATTGTGCATGCCTTTTTCAGTTTGTGTGTATTAAAATTAACATTTCATGTGGTAAAAAAAAATTTTTTTCATACTTTTGGGCGTCTTGCACGGATTAATTTTATTTCCATTATTTCTTATGGGGAAAATTGATTCGCATAACGATTATTTCGCATAACGATGAGCCCTCTTGCACGGATTAAAATCGTTAACCGGGGGTCCACTGTATGTCATTCCGTGTGCCACGAGTGGTGGTGATGTTGTTGGGTTTATAAGGGCCACTGAGAAAAGCCGTACATGTTAGTGATGGTAGAGGTTTCAGCAGAAACCACCACCACTATTCACACAAACAATGTTCGTAATTTATAAGAGATATTTACACTTTAATTTATAAATAGGAAATATGTTCAGTGGTCTTATACACCTCCAACAACATTGGAAAGTTACTTTCGTGTCTTTTTCTATCACTTAACTTGCTACACTGTTAACTCTTAAACTGTCCCAAAGTAGATCTACGTTCACGTGCATAGCACACTGACCTTGACTTTCCCCATTTGAAAGCATGTAAAAAAAAAAAAATGTAGATCTTCGTTCGGAGCCCCCCCCCCCCCCGCGCACGTGGACGTAGATCTACGTTTGGACAGTTTAAGGGTTAATGCTACACTTTATCGCTGGCTGGTGCTATAGCCTTTATCGATACCTGCTGCTTTCGTATCGTAGAATCACTGAAGAAGGCACATTCTCCCCTCTCTCTTCCTCCTCCACTTTGGTACTTTGCTGCAAGTTTTTTCTTGAATTCTACCGTGTTTCTTTCTTTCTTTACCAAAGGGCTGGCACTATGAGCTTTCTTTGGGCCCATGGTGGCTTATTTAGCAGTTGCAAGCACAAAAAAACAATGTTTTATCATGAAATGTTTTAAATGATCCCGTGGGGTGTTGGTCACTAGCCCACAAATCATGCCACAATGACTCTCTGAATGTTGTGTGCGAGCCTTTGTGTACACCCGGCCGCTCCCGGCAGCATGGACGCGTTCCATACAACAGATGAATCACGAGGCCAATCACGAACCACGAGCCTATATTTTGACGAAAAATGTTGCCAAAAGTCAAATTTCACAAAAGTCGTAGCCACTGAAACGAACGAACGAACGAGCGAGCGGGCGTGCGTGTGTGTGTGTTTTACACACAGTGGAATCTCTACTTGCGAGTTTCATCCATTCCATGACCTTGTTCGCAACTGGATTTGCTCATTTGCAGTCAATTTTCCTCATTTAAATTAATTGAAATGCAATTAATCCATTCCAGTGGAATTCTGTACTTCAATATTTTCGCTAATATGAACTCTATGGCTTATTTATCTATCACAGTTCATCTAATATGACATAACAAACAACATAACAATAAATAAAATGTCATTATATATGTGGCAGTGGCCAACGAGTTTGTCTGGAGACAGGACAAAATACTCCTTGAATATTTCGCTATCATCAACTCTACGGCTTATTTATCTATCACAGTTCATCTAATATGAAATAATAAACAATATAAATAACATAGAAACCTGACATATACTCTATAATGCATAAAATATGTCATTATGTAACAGGTGGAGGCAGCCACAACGCTCCCTCTTTGTTGTGGTAAACACCGTCACCTAGTGATGACCTTTTGAAGTCGTCTATTATTATAATTATTTAGTAGTACATTATTATATATGTATTATTATACATATATTATTATTATTATTGCATTACATTACTATACTATTATTATTATACATATTATTATTATTATACATATTACAGTGGACCCCCGGTTATTGGCTGGTTCAATTATCAGCCAACTCGGTTATCGGGCGGTTTTTTTGGTGCCCGGTTATCAGCCGTTAATTCGGCCATTTGGAAGGCATCCATCCGCCAGCTGGGGCTGCTTGCGAGTCAGTTTGGCTTTGTCTCTGGTGTGAGGGAAAAGTGGGCGTAAGTGGGGTTAGGGCTCTTCAGGCAACCAGGAATCATTAGCGAGTTACGTCGCGCACCCCCCCCCCTCTGGCGGGCTGGGGCAAAACTAGTTCCTTGTGTCTGATTTGTTTCAATTTCTACTCCTGGTAGTATTGACCTTACCTGGTGTGGGTTGAAGTTTGGAGAGTCACTTCACCTCCACTCTTCTCCTGATCAGGTAAGGTGATCTACCAGGAGTATTACTGTTCATTGTTTTCTTTTGTTTGCTGGTTACCAGTAATGATTTGGCATTTACCACTCTTTTTCATTCTTAAATGTTATATTATCATAACCATTGGTAACCAGTTTATTCTTTCTTATTACCAGCTCTGTTCCTGGCGTGGTCATCCAGGATAGACGCCAGATAGAGCAAGACACTTGTTAATTGGACTTAACATTATTCGACTACTACCGGCCCTTATTTATTCTACAGTGGACCCCCGCATAACGATGGCATCACATAGCGATTTTTCCGCATACTGCTTACTTTTATCGCAAAATTTTTGCCGCGCATACCGATTAAAAACCCGCTCACCGATTTTCGTCCGAGACGCGTCCAATGTGCCCTCACATGTGCCGCCCGTCCCATTGTTTACCAGCCAGCCTCCGCGGTAACATCCAAGCATACACTCGGAATATTTCGTATTATTACAGTGTTTTCGGTGCTGTTTCTGGAAAATAAGTGACCATGGGCCCCAAGAAAGCTTCTAGTGCCAACCCTGTGGTAAAAAGGGTGAGAATTAGTATGGAAATTAAGAAAGATTTTGAAGGGTTTGGGGCTAACCCTGAGAAGCCTATGCCAGTTGTGGAATCCATTGTGCCTACTTCAAAGATTAAGGAAATGTGTGCACAGTGGGTTGAACTGCAAACCTTTATAGATGAAAATCACCCTGACACAGCTGTTGCAAGCCGTGCTGGTGACTATTTCAATGACAATGTTGTGGCCCATTTTAGACAAATTGTAAAGGAACGGGAGGTACAGAGCTCTATGGACAGATTTGTTGTGCGACAGAGGTCCAGTGACTCTCAAGCTGGTCCTAGTGGCATTAAAAGAAGAAGGGAAGTAACTCCGGAAAAGGACTTGCTACCTCAAGTCGTAATGGAAGGGGATTCCCCTTCTAAACAGTAAGAAGATAATGCTCTCCCCTCCTCCCATCCCATCAATCATCACCAGATCTTCAATAAAAGTAAGTGTCATGTAATTGTGCATGCCTTTTTCAGTTTGTGTGTATTAAAATTAACATTTCATGTGGTAAAAAAATTTTTTTTTCATACTTTTGGGCGTCTTGCACGGATTAATTTTATTTCCATTATTTCTTATGGGGAAAATTCATTCGCATAACGATTATTTCGCATAACAATTACCCCTCTTGCACGGATTAAAATCGTTAACCGGGGGTCCACTGTACTTGGGGTGCTCCAACCGAGTGGTAGAGGATATTCCAAAACATCGGACTGTTACCATCCACCCAGGATAACCTACATCATCTTTAACATCAGAGATCGGTCTAGGGCCTTACCTACTCCTGCCCAACTACAGCACCAGAACCAAAAGACATTTTTATATTTAAATTTTAAGTAAAATCCTCAAAAGTCATTATTCTTATTTTTCCTAGAGTCGTTTCTTTATTTATTTTTCCATTGGTTTTTTGTTCAGACGGAAGGCGTTCCACTGACATCTGGGCGAGTGAGGAAGCTTCTGCTCATTCATTCAAACATTTTGCTATAATCCATTGTTTTTTGTGGTTATTGATCGAGTACAACTGCAAAATAAGCAACCAGGGCCCAAAGAAACACGTTACATAGTACATGAAAACATGCAATGTTTATATGCGATGCATATTTAATAATAATCACTCGCACATATGTCTTATTTTACATTAATACAGACATTTTCATTAATCCATCTATTATATCTTCTTCAAAATCATGTAAGAAACATGTTACATACCATATAAACATTCAATGTTTATTATATGCGATGTATATTTAACCCTTAAATGGTCCAAACAGATCGACGCTCAAATTCGTAGTGCTACAAAAGTAGATCTACTTTTTTTTACATATTTTCAAATATAACAAAAAAAATGTAGATAAAAGTTTTTTTACACGTTTTCAAATGTAAAACAAAAAAGATCTACACTTTTTTACATACTTTCAGATGTCGAAAAAACGTATATATACATTTGGACCTTTTAAGGGTTAATAATCACTCCTTGGCACATTAAATGTATTATTTTACGTTAATGTAGACATTTTCATTAATCAATCCATGGTTTTTTCTTCTTCAACAAGTCGGCCGTCTCCCACCGAGGCAGGGTGACCCAAAAAAGAAAAAATCAATCCCAAAAAAATGCTTTCATCATCATTCAACACTTTCACCACACTCACATAATCACTGTTTTTGCAGAGGTGCCCAGAATACAACAGTTTAGAAGCATATACGTATAAAGATACACAACATATCCCTTCAAACTGCCAATATCCCAAACCCTTCCTTTAAAGTGCAGGCATTGTACTTCCCATTTCCAGGACTCAAGTCCGACTATATGAAAATAACCAGTTTCCCTGAATCCCTTCACTAAATATTACCCTGCTCACACTCCAACAGATCGTCAGGTCCCAAGTACCATTCGTCTCCATTCACTCCTATCTAACACGCTCACGCACGCTTGCTGGAAGTCCAAGCCCCTTGCCCACAAAACCTCCTTTACCCCCTCTCTCCAACCCTTTCGAGGACGACCCCTACCTCGTCTTCCTTCCCATATAGATTTATATGCTTTCCATGTCATTCTACTTTGATCCATTCTCTCTAAATGACCAAACCACCTCAACAACCCCTCTTCTGCCCTCTGACTAATACTTTTATTAACTCCACACCTTTTCCTAATTTCCACACTCCGAATTTTCTGCATAATATTTACACCACACATTGCCCTTAGACAGGACATCTCCACTGCCTCCAACCGTCTCCTCGCTGCTGCATTTACCACCCAAGCTTCACATCCATATAAGAGTGTTGGTACTACTATACTTTCATACATTCCCTTCTTTGCCTCCATAGATAACGTTTTTTGACTCCACATATACCTCAATGCACCACTCACCTTTTTTCCCTCATCAATTCTACGATTAACCTCATCCTCCATAAATCCATCCGCCGACACGTGAACTCCCATGTATCTGAAAACATTCATTTCTTCCATACTCCTCCTCCCCAATTTGATATCCAATTTTTCTTTATCTAAATCATTTGATACCCCCATCACCTTACTCTTTTCTATGTTCACTTTCAACTTTCTACCTTTACACACATTCCCAAACTCATCCACTAACCTATGCAATTTTTCTTTAGAATCTCCCAAAAGCACAATATCATCAGCAAAAAGTAACTGTGTTAATTCCCATTTTGAATTTGATTCCCCATAATTTAATCCCACCCCTCTCCCGAACACCCTAGCATTTACTGCATTTACTTCTTTTACAACCCCATCTATAAATATATTAAACAACCATGGTGACATTACACATCCCTGTCTAAGACCTACTTTTACGAGGAAGTAGTCTCCCTCTCTTCTACACACCCTAACCTGAGCCTCACTATCCTCATAAAAACTCTTTACAGCATTTAGTAATTTACCACCTATTCCATATACTTGCAACATCTGCCACATTGCTCCCCTATCCACTCTATCATATGCCTTTTCTAAATCCATAAATGCAATAAAAACTTCCCTACCATTATCTAAATACTGTTCACATATATGCTTCAATGTAAACACTTGATCTACACATCCCCTACCCACTCTGAAACCTCCTTGCTCATCCGCAATCCTACATTCTGTCTTGCCACTAACTCTTTCAATTATAACCCTACCGTACATTTTTCCCCGGTATACTCAATAAACTTATTCCTCATAATTTTTACAATCTCTTTTTTCCCTTCCCCCTTTTTATAAAAGGTACTATACTGCTCTCTCCCAACCCCGGGGGCCCCTTCCCCCTCTTTATACATTTATTAAACAAAAGTCCCAACCCACTCCCACTATTCCCCCCCTGTTTTTTAACATTTCGTCATGTCCCATCAGTTCCAGCTGCTTTACCCCCTTTCTTAAAAAATATCCTCGCGTCCTCCCCACACTACATTCTGCTTTCTTCACTCCTAAAAGTGGTATACCCCCTGACCAGTGCATGAAATTACCTTTCCCCCTTTTTTCCCTCAACTTTAAAAAGTTCCCAAAATTTTTCTCCCCATCTCCCCTAAACCTCTCTCCCCCCTCTACTAACTCCCTATCTGTTTTTAACTGAAAATACAAACTTTTCCCCAGGCTTTCTTAATTGTTTAACTCGCTCAAATTTTTTTTATTTTCATTAAAATTCTTGAAATGCTTCTCCCACTCTATCACTGCTCTCCTTTTCACTTCTCCCACCCCTTCACCTTTTTTTACTCTCATATACTCTGTTTCTTATAAAACTTTGCTTGTAAAAACCTCTCTAAGCTAATTTTTCCTTTTTGACACCCCTTTTCTTCATCATTCCACCAATCACTCCTTTTTCCCCTGCCCCCACCCCCCCTTAACCCAAAAATTTGCCCCCCCAATTCTAAAACTGCATTTTTTTAAATATTCCAACCTTTCAACCCCCCACTATCCTTTTGCATAGCCCCCTTTCGCCAACAGTATTATATTTTCCCCCCAACTTCCCCCTCTTTGTTTTTAAAAACCCTTTTACCCCCCTCTTACTTTTTTGTTGACCTTCCCCTTTTCCCTCTACCTCTTACTCTAATAATGACCAAAAATAGTTGCCCCCCTTAAAATGTACATCCCGGAGTTTCCCCCCCCAAACCCTTTTTTCCAAATACATAATTAACAAAACTACTTTCATTACGTTCTACTCTACTTGTATATTTATTTTTCCCCTTTTTCATAAAAAAATGTATTTTATTCCAAATCTCTTTTACCATAGCTCAATTAAAAGGTCCCCATTTACATTTACCCCTGGCACCCCAAATTTACCTACTACTCCCTCCATAACATTTTTACCCACTTTAGCATTGAAATCCCCAACACCATACTCTCACACTTGATTCAAAACTCCCACGCATTCACTCAACTTTTCCCAAAATCTCTCTCTCTCCTCTACACTTCTTTCTTCTCCAGGTGCATACACGCTTACTATAACCCACTTTTCACATCCAATCTTTATTTTACTCCACATAATCCTTGAATTAATACATTTATAGTCCCTCTTTTCCTGCCATAGCTTATCCTTCAACATTATTGCTACTCCTTCTTTAGCTCTAACTATATTTGAAACCCCTGACCTAATCCCATTTATTCCTCTCCATTGAAACTCTCCCACCCCCTTCAGCTTCGTTTCACGTAAAGCCAGGACATCCAGCTTCTTCTCATTCATAACATCCACAATCATCTTTCTTATCATTTGCACAACATCCATGCACATTCAGACTTCCCACTTTGACAATTTTCTTCTTCTTATTCTTTTTAGTAATCTTTACAGGAAAAGGGGTTACTAGCCCATTGTTCCCAGCATTTTAGTTGACTTTTACAACACGCATGGCTTACGGAGGAAAGATTCTTATATTTTCTTCAAATTTATGTAAGAAACATGTTACATAGCATATAAACATGCAATGTTTATTATATGCGATGTATATTTAACCCTTTGAGGGTCCGTCCCGTAGAGCTACGGCTTTACATTCAGGGTCCAAACCGTAGATCTACGTCATGAGCTCAGCTCACTCTGATAAACTGTGAGTGGTACATTTGGGCCTAGATATGAGAGAATACATCTATGTGGTATGTGTGCACCACATAAAACAGATCCTGCAGCACGCTGTGTATAATGAGAGAAAAAAAATGAAATCATGATTTTTCATTAAAACAGCAACTTTGCAGTGTTTTTTCGTATGTTTTTTATAGTTCTATTTGCGATTTCTTGGTCTCATTTGATAGAATGGAAGACATTACAGAAATAGAGATGATTTTGATTGGTTTTAGCACTGGAAATGGCTTGAAACTGAGCTCAAAGTAGCAGAAATGTTAAATTTTTGCCGATATTCAAGAGTAAACAAACGACCTCACGCGTCTAATACACGCCAGCTGGTGGGTCTAATATGCATTCACAAGTATGGTGATATTTACACAATTATTACAGTATTGCATAACAGTAAATCTTCTATTTTTTGGTGTGAATAAAAATTCATTATGTGAATAAAAAATAAAAATGGAATTTATTTGTAAAGCCTCAAAACATAACTAATGAACAGAGGAAATGTAAGTTTAGTTCCAGGAATACCTACATTGTTTATTCTGGACCCTATTTTGAAATTGGAATATTTTGAACTTTGTGTTAAATTGGCCAAATTAACAATTTCTGATGACTAATTTGTAGTTGAAACAGTTGACTTGGCAATTTCTTGTGCTCATTTGATAGAATAGAAGTAATACTAGTGAAATAGCTAAGAATTTGGTTGACTGGAATAATGTAATTGACCTAAAATGGGAGTCAAAGTCGGCAAAATCGCCGATTCGTAAATATCGCTGACACATCAAAATTCGCGAGAGCATAATTTCGTCAATTTTCCATCAAATTTCGTACTTTTTGTTTTATTACCTTCACAAAAAGATTCTCTACCATTTCATAAGAAAAAATAACAAATTTTTTTTTTTGAAAATTCTTGGACACTGGGGCACCACTTCAGATTTGGGCCTTGGACCCTGAAGGGGTTAATAATCACTCTGGCGCATTGAATGTCTTATTTTACGTTAATATAGACATTTTCATTAATCCATCTATGATATTTTCAAAATTACATAAGAAACATGTTACATATCATGTAGCATATAAATACGCAATGTTTGTATGTTATCCAGTGGAGAGTGGGATGGAGAGTAAACATTACGTTTTCTCTGATGCAGCGTTGGAGAAAACTCTGAATCTGGCGACTGGTGCAGTAACTGCCCTTCATATGCATTTGTTTACAATTCTTGGCATGAATTATTCATTACTTCTCCCTTTGTTTATGATGGCATCTAAAGGTAGTTGTTAGAAATTATTAAACTCAGTGAACATGGCAATATGATGGCTGTGTATTGTAATATAGCTGTGTTGTGTAGGGGGGGGGGGTTACATACGAGTACTGTACCTACGTCTATTGCTACCTACACTCACTTCCTAAAAATAAATACTACTCACCTCTTGCCCAACATTAAGACTACAAATATTTTAATGTTAGTAATGAATGTACTGTAGCAGTAAATGACAGATTAGAGGTGTGTGCAATGTGGACTAGGGTGCAAGCTTTTGAAGAGAAACACCACCCTGACCAAGCTGAAACAAGCCATATTTGCAATATGTTCAGTGACAAAACCCTGTCCTACTTCAGGGAAATCTTAGAGAGATGCCAGAAACAGACCTCTATGGGCAGATTTTTTGCAAGGCAGGGGTCCAGTGACTCTCAAGCTGGTCCTAGTAGCATTAAAAGACAAAGAAGGGAACCCCAGAGAAGGCTTTGCTACCTAGTCTTTATGGAGGGGGATTACCTTTCCAAACATTAAATCCTCCCTCTTTCCTCTTCCCTATCTTCCAGACGCCAGCATTAGCCTTCAATAAAGGTATGTAAAACTTAGAATTGTTAAAATAATTATTTTTTTTTGTGAATATTTTTGTCTGGAACGGATTAATTGTATTTCCATTAATTCTAATGGGAAATATTAATTCGGTTTTTGGCCATTTCGGTTACCGGCTGACCTTCTGGAACGGATTACGGCTGATAACCAAGGGTCCACTATATTATTATTATTACATTAAGAAGCATCTTTCCATCATACATTGCCCAAGTTTCAATAAGATAGTCCAACAAACAAATGAGACACAGTTCCCTAGATTAAGAGCAAGAGCCCCTCACCAGCATCAAGGCCTTGAGGTCTGCTCGCTTATGGAAATTTTGCTCGCATATGGAAGCAAAAAACTGACCCATCGACTGCTCATAGAGGTTCCACTGTGTATGTAGGAGAGAGGGAGATTATTTCCCAGTAAAACCAGGCCTTAGACAAGGATGCATGTTGTCACCGTGGTTTTTCAATACATATTTATAGATGGGGTTGTAAGAGAAATGAATGCAAGGGTCTTGGCAAGAGGTCTGGAATTAAAAGATAAAGAATCAAACACAAAGTGGGAGTTGTCACAGTTGCTCTTTGCTGATGACACCGTGCTTTTGGGAGATTCTGAAGAGAAGTTGCATAGGTTGGTGGATCAATTTGGTAGGGTATGTAAAAGAAGAAAATTATAAGTGAATATAGGAAAGAGTAAGGTGATGAGCATAACAAAAAGATTAGGTGACAAAAGACTGGATATCAGATTGGAGGGAGAGTATAGAGGAGGTGAATGTATTCAGATATTTAGGAGTGGACATGTCAGCAGATGGGTCTATGAAGGATGAGGTGAATCATAGAACTGATGAGGGGAAAAGGGTGAGTGGTGCACTTAAGAGTCTGTAGAGGCAAAGAACTTTGTCTGTGGAAACAGTAAGGGGAATGTATAAGAGTATAGTTGTACCAACTCTTGTATAGGTGTGAAGCATGGGTGATAAATGATGCAACAAGGAGGAGGCTGGAGGCAGTGGAGATGTCATGTCTGAGGGCAATGTGTGGTGTGAATATAATGCAGAGAATTCGTAGTTTGGAAATTAGGAGAAGGTGTGGGATTACCAAAACTATTATCCAGAGGGCTGAGGAGGGGTTGTTGAGGTGGTTCAGACATGTAGAGATATGGAACAAAATAGAATGACTTCAAGGGTGTATAAATCTGTAGTGGAGGGAAGGCAGGGTAGGGGTTGGCCAAGGAAGGGTTGGATGGAGGGGGTAAAGGAGATTTTGTGTGCGAGGGGCGTGGACTTCCAGCAAGCATGCGTGAGCATATTTGATAGGAGTGAATGGAGACAAATAATTTTTAATATTTGACATGCTGTTTGGAGTGTGAGCAAATTAACATTGGTTTCATACACGTAATGCCATCTCGTGATGGTGTTCTCAAACTCACTTATAATTGTTATAGTATTAATTATTATTATTAGTACGTACCTATTATAATAATTTTTTTTTTCAACAAACCGGACATATCCCACCAAGGCAGGGTGGCCAAAAAGAAAAATTTAAGTTTCTTTTTTAAAATTTAGTAATTTATACAGGAGAAGGGGTTACTAACCCTTTGCTCCTGGCATATAACAATTTATGTTATATATATTATATAATATGTATTATTCTTATAATAATACTATTGTTTACCATTTAAATTTTTATTCACACAAAACATAGAAGATTTACTTTTATGAAGACTACTGCATTATTGTAATAATTGTATAAACAATGTCAACCAATTCATGACTGCATATTTGGAATGGCCACTCAGACAGGTATTGTTTACTCTTGAACATCGGCAAAAATCGAACATTCCTGTTACTTTGAGCTCAATTTCAAGGTACTTTTTGTCAGGAAATCAATCAAAATCATATCTATTTCTGTAATATATCTTCCATTCTATCAAACGAGACCAAAAAAACGGGAATACAACCATAAAAACCATACAAAAATATGCCGCTAAAGAGAGGCTAGTGGCTGAGAAGTGAACGCCGTTATTTATAGTCCAATTTCTTTCAATTTTGGTGTACATTAAGAAGCGTCTTTCAATCATATATTACCCAAGTTTCAATAAGATAGTCCAACAAACATATGAGATCCAATTCCCTAGATCAAGAGCAAGAACCCCTCACCAGCATCCAGGGATGCTGGTTGAGGCTCGCTAGCAACTGGAAATTTCGCTCACGCCTGGAAGCAAAAAATCAACCGAGCGACTGCTCGTATCTAGAAAAACTCGCATGTGGATGCACATCTTGAGATTCCACTGTACTGTACTGTACGTACGTACGTACGCACGCGTGTGTGTGTGTGTGTGTGTGTGTGTGTGTGGTGTGTGTGTGGTGTGTGTGTGTGGTGTGTGTGTGTGTGTGTGTGTGTGGTGTGTGTGTGTGTGTGTGTGTGTGTGTGTGTGTGGTGTTGTGTTGTGTGTGTGTGTGTGGTGTGGTGTGTGTGTGTGTGTTGTGTGTGTATATAATTTATTTTCAATATATATATATATATTTTATTTTTCGTCAGGGGCCCAAAATACCATTCGTCTCCATTCACTCCTATCAACACGCTCACGCACGCTTGCTGGGAAATCCAAGCCCCTTCCCACAAAACCTCCTTTACCCCTCTCTCCAACCCTTTCGAGGACGACCCCTACCCGCCTTCCTTCCCTTAGATTTATATGCTTTCCATGTCATTTCTACTGTGATTTCCCTTCTCTCTAATGACCAAACCACCTCAACAACCCCTCTTCTGCCCTCTGACTAATCTTTTTTTAACTCCACACCTTCTCCTAATTTTCCCCACTCCGAAATTTTTGCTAATATTTTAAACCCCCTTGCCCTTAAACAGGGGCATCTCCCCGCCCCCCAACCGTCCCCTCCTGCTGATTTTCCCCCCAAATTTCCACCATATAAGAGTGTTTGGGTTTCTTATTTCATTTCATTCCCTTCTTTGCCCCCTAGATCGTTTTTTGACTCCACATATACCCAACGCACCATCACCTTTTTTCCCTCATAAATTCTATGTTTAAACCTCATCCTTCATAAACCCACCGCCGAACCAACCCCCAATATCTGAAAACATTACTTTTCCCATACTCCTCCCCCCCAATTTGATACCCCATTTTTTCTTTTCAAAATCTTTGACACCCTCATCACCTTACTTTTTCTATTTTTCATTTCAACTTTTAACCTTTACACACACCCCAAATATCCCTAACCTTTGCAATTTTTTTTTTAGAACCCCATAAGACGTACATCAAAAAAAGTAACGTGTATTCCCTTTTTGAATTTGACCCCCAAAATTTAATCCCCCCCCTCTCCCAAACACCCTAGCATTTTTTCCTTTAAAACCCCCATCTATAAATATATTAAAAAACCATGGTGACATTACACATCCCTGTCAAGCCCTACTTTTCCCGGGGAAGTAGTCTCCCTCTCTTCTACACCCCAAACCTAGCCCCTTCCTCATAAAAATCTTTACAGCTTTTAAATAATTCCCACTATTCCAAATACTTGAACATCTGCCACATTGCTCCTCCCCACTCTATCATATGCCTTTTCAAATCCATAAATGCAATAAAACTTCCCCTTTTTTTTCTAAATCTGTTCAATATAGCTTCAATGAAAAACACCTATCACACACCCCCTACCCACTCTAAAACCTCCTGCTCACCCGAAACCCTACATTCTTTTTTACCTTAAATTCTTTAAATTTAAAACCCTACGTACATTTTTCCCGGTTACTCAGTAAGCTTATTCCTCTATAATTTTTACAGTCTCTTTTGTCCCCTTTCCCTTTATATAAAGGGACTTACATGTCTTGCAATCCCAGGTACCTTCCCTTTTCAACATTTTTAAACAAAATTTCCCAAACCCCTCCCAAAACTTATCCCCCCCTGCTTTTTTTAAAATTTCTGTATGATCCCCTCATTCCAGCTGCTTTACCCCTTTCTTTTTTTTAAAGCCTCACTCCCCCCCACACTTACTTCTGCTCTTCTTTACTCCTAAAAGATGTTAAAACCTCCCCCGACCCCTGCATGAAAATTTCTGCCTCTGTTTTTTCCCCTTTAAAATTTAAAAGTTCCCAAAATATTTTCGCCATCTTCCCCAATCCCCATTCCCATCTAAACTCCCCTACCTTTTTTTAATGACAAATCCTATTTTCCCCAGCTTTCTTAACTTTTTTAACTCCCCCAAAATTTTTCTTATTTTCATTAAAATTTCTTAAGTGCCTCCCCATCTATCATCTGCTTCCTTTTGCCACTCTCTCAAAAACCCCTTCTTTACCTTTCTTTTACTCTCCCTAACTCTGCTTTCTTTACACTTTGCTTTGTTTAAAAAACCCCATAAAGCTACCTTTTTTCTTTTATACACCCCTTTTCTTCATCATTCCCCCAAACACTCCTCTTTCCTCCTGCCCCCAACCCCCCCAAAACCACAAAATTCTGCCCCATTCTAATCTGCATTTTTAAAAAAATTTTCCAACCCTCTTCAACCCCCCCATACTCTCTTTGCACTAGCCCCCCTTTCTCCTGTGTTTTATTCCCCCCAAAATTTTCCTCCTCCCTTATTTATACACTTTCCCTCCCCCTTTTTGTTGTTGCCACCCCCCCCCCCCCCCCCGGGAAAAAAAAATAAAAATTGATAAAAAAGGAAAAAATTTTTTTTAAAAAAAAAAAAAAAAAAA
>NW_026473590.1:0-14372 GCF_026875155.1 Cherax quadricarinatus | reverse complement strand
AACCTTCATCGGTCTGTTTAAAAAAATGGGTGCCCTCTAATGTGTTTAAAAATTATGGAAATTAAATTTGTCTTGGAATTGAAATGTAATCAGTGATAAAACACTAAGTAAGAAAATATTGAAGTGAAATGATCCCCTTTTCCAGAGTAACATCGTTTATCTCGTTTCCTGTCTCGGGATAGTGAAGTTTGGAGTTACGATTCAAAAAACCGGAAAACCAACGAATCCTCGTCCTTTTTTGGAATAAACTGTGTCGGTGAGCGGGACATCGAAATGAGTGGGAATGGGGGAAATAGGAGCATCAATCACCCCATTTAAAAGAACCCTTTGTTATAGCAGACTGAAACGGGCCCAGTTAGTATGTTGTAATTGGATAGGTTATGGTGATCCAGCTACTCAAGGCCCACCAGAAAATATCTGGTAAGTGGTGGGATTATGTAAAAGTTTTTTTTCCTTGATGGATAATCCATGTGTGACCAAACCCCCCCCATCCTTTTCAGTTCACTAATATAATCTATACAGCCCCAAATTAATTAGTAGCCCCGTATTTGTGGGTACTACCCAAATTTATACTGGGTCTCGGATAGATTGGATAAGATTGTGGGGTCAAAGGCCCCCTCAGTGCAGGGGGGGGAAGCTTTCTAAAATGTTACAGGGGGTTGACTACGGAAACAATATAGTGTTGTCTCCCAAAGGGAATTCTTTTGTAATAAGTTGAGGAAACAGAAATCACCCCTAAAAAAATTTCCAATCTCCCTGGTCCTTCTAAACCCGGATGCAATCGTGAAAAAATTAAATTGAATTAATTATTTTAAAAATTAATGACTGTTGAAGAAAGTGGGTATAGAGTACAAAAATTTAATCAATCGTGGGGTGGTGAAAATTAGCCTAATTATTGCTGCACATGTGTGGCTAGGTTTAACAAGAGTAAAGTGCAAAAATTACTTTTGTAAAAAACCTACCACACATGTTGGGAAAATTTTCTAGGGTGTTTTCTTAAGTCCCTCAACATTATAAAATCGAAATCTCTTTGGGGGAAACCATATTTTTTTACCGAGTCCCCCCCATTTTGACGTAAAAGAAAACTTAAACCCCCGGTCCGCAGGTGTCCCTTCGACCAACAACTTACCATATCTATCCGAGACCAGTATGGTTTGGAAGCACCCACAAGTACGTTGAAAATTTAAATTGGGACTTATAGATTTATTAGTATAACGAATAAAGGGGGGGGGATGGGTCACCATGGATAACCCTAAAGGAAAAAAACACTTGAAAATAATCTCCCCATTCCCAGATATTCTCTGGTGGTCCATTGATGTAGCGGGATATCATAACCATCCAATTACAACATACCTAACTGGGCCCTATCGTCTGCTATAATGAAAGGGTTTTCTTTAAATGGGGTGATTTATACTCCTTATTTCCTCCATTCACCATTCATTTGTGTCCCTACACCGCCGGTTCCATTCCACCGGACGAGGTATCGTTTTTTTTTGTCCTGGTTTAGAAGTCGGGACCAATGAAATTCACTTTCCTCTTCGGGGCAATGAGGTCAAAAGTGTTACTCGGAGAAAAACGATTTTTCACTTCCCTTTTTCCCTTTAATTTGCGTTTTTTCATTATTTCATTACAATTCCAAGACGATTTTAAATTTTGATAATTATTATAACAAGAGTCACCCAAAAATTGAGACCGAGATGATGATTAAACCAAAAGGGGAATTTTTTCCCGGGGGAAAATCCTGGTGACATGCCCGTACCCAGTCTACCCCTTTTTCAATCATTTTTCCCTTTTTTACGGTGGTCCCCTAAATCACGTTCCCTCACTCTCCACCAGGAACAGTTACGACACTTTCCCATTTGAAATGAGGCCCATATTAATCCTTAGGCCCCGTGAATGCCATTTCTGGGTTCCCTGCTTTCCCAGCCTCCTACTAATCAAAAAACCCCGCCTCCCCCCTGCCCCGAGTGACCCCTACCCCCGCACATCCGCCATGCGCAAAGGGAATCTTTGGGTTTTGTCCCATTTTTCAATAATTTTGACTTATATGACACATTAAACACCTATTTTGGCGCTAAGCTTCGGAAAAAACAAAAAATTTCCACACTGGGCCCGGGGGGGGAGGTCGTTGTAGATCTTTTCATAATGTGGAGTACAATTTTTCCCCTCTTCATGGGCCCCTGGCTTGGGAAACCCAACTTGAGTTTTTCATAATCACCCCTAATTCTTTCCACCTTTAAATCCAGGTAGGGTCCCTCCAAAGCACACTCAAGCCTCCATGCTTTGGTTTAACAATTTCCCTTTAATTTTAAAGGGGTGACATAAGTCTATGCTCCGGGTTTAATTTTTTGGGCAAATGGAATATGAGATTTTCAATAAAAAAAGCTCTTAGTATCCCAAGCGCCCCAACACATTACTGCATATAGGCACTTCAACTCCATGGCCATCCATATTTATTGATCCCTCAAAATGAACTAATTACTGTTCCATTCTCTCAGGGGCATAAGCCTATGCTCCCTGGATTAATTTATTGGGCATACTGGAATTATGGGACTTTAACAACAACAAGTCTCTCTTAGTATCCCAAGTCAGCCCCAGCACATTACTGCATATAGGCACCAACTCCATGGCCATCCATGTTTATTGATCCCCCAAAATGGACTAATTACTGTTCCATTCTCTCAGGGGCATAAGCCTATGCTTCCTGGATTAATTTATTGGGCATACTGGAATTATGAGACTTTAACAATAACAAGTCTCTCTCAGTATCCCAAGTCAGTCCCAGCACCTTACTGCATTATTTCATTAACCCCTTCACATATCCTCATTAGTTCCTCTTCAGTTGACGTCACACCCGGAAATTGTCCACATAAGATTATTTACCCAATTACTTCGCTCAGTGGACCACCTGTGCACTTAAGGTGTGCATTTATCGTCGCCTGAGTAAGAACAATTTATTATTTAATGTTATTTAATTATATCATTATAAGCAGTCAACAATTTGGTGTCTTGCTCAGTTCGCAGAGCTGGGCCCTTTAACTGTCCATACGCCATCTATAATTGTAGATATTTCTGGACGGTTGAGCTTCCCAGGAAGTCGCACCCAGTAATGTCCAGATTCAAATTTAACATCTTCAGGTATTGTTCCTGAGTAATGGAATCATTTGGACTTTCCCATTTATATTAATCCCTATGCTGTCCACCCCCCACAAATTGGGGAACTGGTTCAACAAAAATCATTCTCGATAGAAAATACTTGTACGGGGGTTGCCTTTTTGAGTAAGACCACCGTGACTGTAATTCCTACTTCCCCTAGCTTATTATTTAGGCGGTAGCCCCTGCCATATTTTAAAAAACGGGCCCTACCAGGGTTGAGGAGAGGGGAGGGCCCCCAAGGGTTTTTGGGAATTTTTTGCCCTTTTCCTAAATTTATTACACCCCCAACCCGGAAAGGCTACTCCCGGGCCCCACTTTTTTCCCCAAAATTTAGCTGCAACCTTTAAAATCACCCCAATGTAGTTTCAGGGTTTTTTAAAACATTATAAATTATTGCACCATTAAATTATTTAAATCACTTTACCCCCCCCTCCCACAAAAAGGTTTTATGGGTCCTCCCCTTGTTGCATTTAAATTGCAAATGTTCATTTTGGGTTGAAAAACCTTTTTACAAAATTTGTTTGCCCTAGACATCTGAAAAAATCGGGGAAGAAATTTAAATTTTTTTCCCCCCTTTAAACCCCAGGAATTATGGGCCCATTGCAATTTTTAGTGAAATGGGGAACCCTTGCAAAGGGGGCAGTTTTCTTTTTTTTTTCCTAAACCTTTATTAATTGGGTTACCCTTACTAAAGGTACTTTTTCCCTCATTTTGATGTGAGGACCAATATTACGGATTCCTAAATTTTATATTTTTTCCCTTTTTTCTTTTAAACTTTTTATTTACCCCCCGGGAGTTTAAATTTTTCCCCTTTGAGATTTGGGACAGATACTTCAAGTCTTTATTGTTAAATCCTTAAAAACTGTTTGGTTTAAATGGTTGCAATTAAACAAATTTTTTCCCCGCCCGACCTGGTTTTTTCCCTCCAGCCCGTCTCTGTGGGTTTTTGGCCCCAAACCCACCCTTTGCATTAATTTTTGGGCCCAATTTCCGGGTTTTTACCCCCTTTTTAATTTTTTCAAACCCTTTACTTTTACAAGAAGTTTTTTTTCCAAATTTTCGAAAAGTTGTTTAAATTAAAAACTTTCTTTCCATTCCACCCTGCACAATTTCCAGCAGATTTCTTTCCCCATTTTTTAAAAACCACAATTTATACCAATAAAAAAATCTACTCCCCAAAAAGCACCCAAAATATAAATTTTTTAATTCAAAAGGTTTTTCCACGGTTCTTTGATTTTTTTATCAAATGCCTTCCCCCCACAGGCCTTTTAATAGCCCTGAAATTTGACTTTTCTTACAAAAAAATTTCCGGCCCCCTTGTCACCCAACATTAACCCCATCGGTTTTAAGTCATGGTTAAAAAATTAAATTAATCACTGATTAAAAATTTTTTAAAGTGGGCCCGTCTTTTAGAGAAATTTCTTGAATTTTAATCTTGTATAAATCCTTGCCAAAAATTGAAAAAAATAATTGGGCTAATTTTCTTTCCACCACCCATCGTTTAAAAAATTTGGGTTTTACCCATCCCCCAAATTCCTTCAATCAGTCTCTTAATTTTTAAAGAAATTTTAATTTTCCAATTTAAATTTTTTTTTTTTTCCACTGATTGCCCCCCCGGTTCGGGAAAGGGGGCACGGGCAGATTTGGAAAAATTTTCTAGGGGTGATTCCCTGAAAATTTCCCCTTCAACATTTTTATACAAAACAAGAAAATTCCCCTTTGGGGGAACAACCATTTTGGGTTTTCCCGGGAGTCCCCCCCTTTTTGAAAGACATGTGAAAAAATTTAAACCACCCCGGGTCAGGGCCCAAGTGGCCCCTTCGCCCTTCCCCCAATCTTTTTAAAAATTTCTACCCGAGCCCAGAAATGGTTTTTTTGGATAGCACCCAAAATTTACGGTGCAAAAATTTTTAATTGTGGACTGTATGTTTAATTTTATGAAAACTGAATGGAGGGGGGGGGAAGGCATCCACAATGGATATACCCAAAAAAAAGGGAAAAAACCCTTTGTACTTTAATCTCTCCCCCTTACCAGTTATTCTCTGGGGGTTCACTTGATGTAGCGGGAATCATTTCAAATTTTTCCAATTACAACACCAAACCCTGGCCAGTATCGGTTTTGCTATAAAAAAAAAGGGTTACAAAACTGGGGGTGTAAAGTAAAAGGACACAAGTGAAAACCCAAAAAAAAAAAAAAAAAAAAAAAAAAAAAAAAAAAAATTTAAAAACCTTTTTGGTTTTATTGGGGCAACGTATCGTTTCTCCTTGGGCTTTATCAAGCCATTAAAAAACAATACAGGGACACGAGGAAATTTAAAGGTAGAGGAGTAATACTAGGAGGGGACCCTTTTGTTTCACTAGGGTAGTAGTAAGTGGTATGACAAAGTAAAACAATGGTTTGAGCAATTAATTCGTAATAGTAAAAGGGTATAAAGCTATTATTGGGGAACATAAAAATGGGTTTGGGCAAAATAAAACTGGGGTGGGGGTTTTTTCATGTTCACTCTCTGTGCTTTGTGTATAAACAGGGGACTATGTGATGGGGAGGGGGTTACTGTTTTCAGAGGATTCTTCTAAACTTCGAGATGGGGAAGCTGCCGTTGTTTTTTTTAATTGTATTCGAAACAGCATCAGTGTGATTCGAGGCACTTGCGTCTGGAAATTAGTTTCTTTGACACAATTGGGGGTCTTGAATTTATTGATGATTGGGGAATTTTGGTGTTTTTACACAGGGGTTGTTCTTTTTGTTCCTACATGCAAAAGTGTTCATTGAGGGGGGTTCGGTTTCTGGGTGTTTCACCTACGTTAAATCTTGTCACAAAACCTCCACAGGGAAGTGTAAATCCTGCATTGATGGGTTTGTGGGGCTTGGGTTTTTTCCTGGGTTTTATCCTTTATTGAAGTGCAGAACATGGCGACTCGGTGTTAGCTTGTGAAATGCTTTTGAGACGTTCAGGGAACCTGACTTTGGGAAATTATAACTTTGCTGGGAGTGGGTTTATGCTGGGGGGAAATTTATGATCTAAGAGCTCTATGGTCTCAGATCTTAATAGAGTGACCTTAATGTGTATAAAATAATTTTGAGAGACATTAAATCGTCCTTGTGTATTGTAATGTAATCCAGTGATAATAACACTAAGTTATGAGAATATGTGAAGTGAAATGAGTCGCCGTTCTCAGAAGTGAGCATCGGGTTTATCTCGTGTTCCTGTCTTCCGGGGGGATGTGAGTTTTGGGTTTACGACTTCTAAACCGGGATAAACAAGAATCCGGTCCTGTGGAATAAAGAACTGTGTCGGTGTAGCAGGACTTCGAAATTGATGTGATGGTTGAATGGAGGTAAGGAGCATCAATCACCCACAGTTAAGTAACCCTTCTAGTTATGCAGACTGATATGGCCAGTTAGGTATGTTGTAATTGGATAGGTTATGGGTGATCCAGCTACATCAAGTGACCACCAGAGTATATCTGGTAAGTGGTTGGGATTATGTACAAGTGTTTTTCCTTGATGGATATATCCTTGTGTGACTCTACCCCCCCCCCCCACTCCTTCATTTCTGTTACACTAAATTATTCTATACAGTCCCATTTAATTAGTAGCGCCCCGTCGACTTGTGGGTACTATCCAATTTATTACTTGTCTCGGATAGATATGGATAAGTGTGTGAGTTCGAAAAGGCCACCTGCAGTGCCAGGGGTGGTGAAGCTTTCTCACATGTTACATCGGGGGTGACTGACGGGGTAAACAATATAGTGTTGTCTCCCAATGAATTACTGATATGTATATATTGTTGAGGGTACATACAGTAATCACCCTAAAAAAATTTCCATATCTGCCCGGGTCCTTCTGAATAAAAACCGGATGCAATCAGTGAAAAAATTTAATTGGAATTAATTACTTACTAATTAAGTGATGATTGAAGAAAGTGGGTTTATAGAGTACACAAATTTAATCAATGTTGTGGTGGGATGATGATAATTAGCCTTAATTAATTGCTAGCACATGTGTGGCTAGGATTTATACAAGAGTAAAGTGCAAGAATTACTCTTGTATAAATCCTAGCCACACATGTTGTGGAAAATTATCTAGGGGTGATTACCTGTAAGTACCTCAATCATTATGTATATAAAAGTAATCTCATTTGGTTGACAACTATTGTTTTCCGTAGTCCACCCCATGTAGACATGTGAGAAAACTGAAACACCCCTGGTCCACGGCCAGGTGGTCCCTTCGACCTCACAATCTTATCCATATCTATCCGAGACCAGTATGGATTGGATAGCACCCACAAGTACGTTGCTACTAATTAATTGTGGACTGTATAGATTATATTAGTATAACTGATTGAAGGGGGGGATAGGTCACACATGGATATATCCTTCAAGGAAAAATACACTTGTACTAATTCTCCACTTACCAGTATTCTCGGGGTGGTCACCGATGTAGCTGGATCAATCATAAACCTATCATTTACAACATACCTAACTGGCCAGTATCAGTCTGCTTTACTAGAAGGGTTACTTAACTGGGGGTGTTTGATACTCCTTATTTTCCTCATTCACCTCTTCATTTCGATATGTCCTGATTCACCGATCACGGTTATCATTCCGAGCAGGACGAGGTATCCGTTGGTTGTCCTGGTTAGATGTCGGACTCATTGAAACTTCACTTTCCTCATCGCGGGAAAAACATGAGTCTAGTGTTCACTCGGAGCAAAGGCGACTTATTTCACTTCACGCATTCTCTTAACTAGCGTTTTTATCATTAATTAAATACAATTCACAAGACGATTTAAAGGCTGATAATTATTATACAACATTAGAGATCACTCCATTAGATCTGAGACCGATGAGTGATGATTAAACCAAGGGTAATTTTCCCCGGGGACCCACAGTCCATGGGACCTGCCAGTACACCCTGTCCTACCTTTTTCTTCCATTTTACCACTTTAGTACGGTGGTCCCATTAATCACGTTCCCTCACTCTCCACCCAGGGAACAGTTTTTTTACGACACTTTTCTTTTATGTAATGAGGCCTGATATTAATCTTAGGCCGCGTGAATGACAATTTGCTGGTTCATGCTTTCCAGCCTCTCACTACATTCAAAAAACTCCCGCCTCCCCATGCCGAGTCGACCTCTCCCCCGCACATCCGCGCATGCGCAAAGGGAACTCTTGGTTCTGTCCTATTGTCAAATACTTTTTGGACTCCTTCCATCGACACATATTAAACACCTATTAGGCGCTATAGCTTCGGATAATCAAAAATTTTCCACACTGCAAGCCGGGCGGAGGTCGTTGCTAGATGACATACATAATGTGGAGTACATTTTTCCCATCTTCAATGGCACCTGGGCTTGGGAACTCCAACATGGTTATTTTACATAATAACCCATTATTTCTTTCACCTGTTAATCTCAGGTGGGCTCCATCCAAAAGACTCAAGCTCCATGCTTCTCGGTATTAACAGTTTCCCTATTATTGTGAGGTGTGACACTAAGTCTATGCTCACGGGGTTTTTAATTTGTTGGGGCATACTGGAACTTGAGACTTTAACAATAACAAGTCTCTCTCAGTATCCCATGTCAGCCCAAACACATTACTGCATATAGGCACTTCAACTCCATGGCCATCCATATTTATTGATCCCTCAAAATACTATTTCTGTTCCTTCTCTCAGGGGCATAAGCTATGCTCCCTGGATTATTTTATTGGGCATATGGAATTATGGGACTTTTACAACAACAATGTCTCTCTTCGTATCCAGTCAGCCCCAGCACTTTACTGCATATTGGCACCAACTCCATGGCCATCCATGGTTTATTGATCCCCCAATATGGACTTAATTTATTGTTTGTTTCCGATTCTCTCAGGGCATAAGCCTATGCTTCCTGGGGATTATTTTGGGCATACTGGAATTATGAGACTTTAACAATAAAAAGTCTCTCTCAGTATCCCTAGTCCGTCCCGCACCTTACTGCATTATTCATTAACCCTTCTCATACATATCTCATTGTTCCTCTGCAGTTGGACGTCACACCGGAGGAAAATGTCCAACCTAAAGATTATTTACCCGATTACTTCGCTCAGTGGACCACTGTGCACTTAAGGGTGTGCTTTATCGTCGCCTGAAGTAAGAAAACAATTTATTATGTTAACTGTTTATTAATTTATCATTAATAAGCAGTCTTCTATTTTGGGTCTTGCTCAGTTCGCAGAGCTGGGGCCCTTTAAAATTTGGGTTTTTTTTTTTTTTCCCCCATACGCCAGCCTATAATTAGGAGATAATTTGGACGGTTGTTTGGCTTCCTCGGATAGTCTGCACCAGTCATGTCCAGATCAAATTTAAATCCTTCAGGTATTGTTCCTGAGTTAATGGGATCATTTGGACTTTCCCCTTTTTATATTAATCTCCTATGCTGTCCAGCTCCACAAATTAGATGGATTCACCATCATTCTCGATAAGATGATACTTGTTACTGGGTGGACCTTTTATGAGTATGACACGTGGATGACTGTATTCACTACTTCCGCTTGTCATTATTACTAGGCGGTTGGTCTGCCATATATTACATGGCCCGTACCAGGGTTTGATGGAGAGGTGATCGCAGCATGGTTTTTGGATTTATGCCCTTTATCCTGAATTATTTACATCCAACACCGGCAAGGGGCTACATCAGCTAGGCCATCATTATTTGCCATTAGCATGCCAACCTTTACATCGTCACTGTAGTGTCAGGGTTATTAACATTATCATTATTGTCACCATTTTTATAAGAATTCACAACAACCCTGCACATTAACTGTATCGGGCCTTCCCTTGTTGCATTGTATAGCAAATGTGCAGTTTGGTATGCAATCACTTTACATAATGATTGTCTAGACATCTGATAAATTTGTCAAGTTACTTTCATTCTTTCCACTTTAATATCCCATGAATTATAGGCATTGCTCAATTTTTAGTGAAATGAATTACCCTTGCAGAAAGAGAGAAGAGGCAGTCTTCTGTTCCTTGCCTGACCTCTTATTACTGGGTTCCCTTATGAGGTTACTTATTCCTCATACCTTGATGTGAGGAACCACTATTACTGATTCCTGAATTGATTGTACCTATTTAACTCTTTTCTATGATTATTACCACTGAGATTATTTTTCCACGTTTGAGACTTCTTGAGATACTTCGAGGTCATTATGTGTTATATCCTTAGAACTGTTTGGCTGGACTGCGCTGCAAGTGAAATTAATTCTGCCGACCCCTAGTCTGATTTCTCCAGGACCGTACTCTGTAGGTTTGGCAATACCACCCTTTGCATTAAATAGGTTGATCAAACTGCCTGGCTTACAACCTTTAAATTTATTCAAAGCTTACTTTTACAAGACAGTTTTGTCTTCCAATTCGTTAATGTTGATTAATTAAAACATTTCATTTCCATTCCATCTGCACAATTCTCCAGCAGATCTCTTTCACAGTCTGTAAACCACAATTTGTAACAATCAAATCTACGCTCTAAAAGCAATCTCAATATACTTTTAATTCATTAGGGTTCCAGGGTTCTTTGATTCATTATATCAAAGGCCTTCGTCACATGGCCTTTAATAGCTGTATATGATGTTCATTATCTAAAATTCACGGGATGCTTGTCAGCCACATTAACTCTCAGATCACAGTTCATGGTTAGAGAATTATTAATCACTGGATTTTACATCTTAAGTAGGCGCCTTATAAGAGTCATTCTTGCACTTTACTCTTGTTAAATCCTAGTCCACAATGTGCTAACAATTAATTGGGTATTATATCCACCTCACGATCGTTAAATGGTGTACCCTATACCACTTCCTTCAATTCAGTCACTTAATTATTAAGTTAATTAGCAATTAATTTTTTTTTCACTGATTGCACCGGTTCAGGATGGGACTACCTGGAGTTTACCTGGAGAGAGTTTCGGGGGTCAACGCCCCCGCGGCCCGGTCTGAGGACCAGGCCTCCTGGTGGATCAGCGCCCTTAATCAACCAGGCTGTTGCTGCTGGCGCACGCAAACCACCGTACGAGCCACAGCCCGTGATCAGGAATGATTTAGGTTGCTTTTTCCAGTTGCCTGCTTGATAGACTTGCCAGGGGTCTGTTGGTAATCCCCCTTATGTGTGCAGGGAGGCAGTTTAACAGTCTCGGGCCCGACACTTATTTATGGTTCTTAACGTGTAGTGACACCCTGCTTTTCTTAGGGGGGTGGCTGCATCGTCTGACCATGTCTTTTGCTTTCGTGTGAGTGATTTTCGTGTGCAAGTTTCGGTACTAGTCCCTCTAGATTTTTCAAGGTGTATTTAATCATGTATCTTCCCTCCTGCGTTCCAGGGAATACAGGTTTAGAAACCTCAAGCGCTCCCAGTAATTTGAGGTCCCCCTTGTTTTATCTCGTTATGCGCCGCCGTGAAAGTTCTCTGTACATTTTCTAGGTCGGCAATTTACCGCCTTGAAGGTGCTGTTAGAGTGCAGCAATATTCAGCCTAGATAGAACAAGTGACCTGAAGAGTGTCTTCATGGGCTTGCCTCCCTAGTTTTGAAGGTTCTCTAATCCATCCTGTCATTTTTTAGATGCGATATTGATACCAATTGTTATGGTCCTTGAAGGTGAGATCCTCCGACTCTAATCTCTCCCAGGTCTTTGGACGTTGTGTGTTTCGCTCTATTTCGTGGCCAGAATTTGTTTTGTACTCTGATGAAGAATTAATTTCCTCGTGTCTTACATATCTGAGTAATTGAAATTTATTTCTCATCGTTGAACTTCATATTGTTTTCTGCAAGCCCACTGAAAGATTTGGTTGATGTCCGCCTGGAGCCTTGCAGTGTTGAATGGAAGTCACTGTCATGCAGTTTCGGGTGTCATCTGCAAAGGAAGACCGGTGCTGTGGCAGACATCCTTGTCTATGTCGGATATGAGGATGAGAAACAGATGGGAGCTAAGCTAGTACTGTGCCATGTGGAAACTAGAGCTTTTCACCGTAGCTGCCTCGGGACTTTACTCTGTTGATCGACTACTCCTGTGTTATGTTAGTGAGGAAATGATAGATCCATCGACCGACTTTTCTGTTTATTCCTTTAGCGCGCATTTTGTGCTCTATTACGCCATGGTCACACTTTGTCGAAGGCTTTTGCAAAGTCTGTATATATTACATCAGCATTCTCTTTTGTCTTCTAGTGCATTTAGGACCATGTCGTATGACCAGTAGCTGAGACAGACAGTGAGCGGACTGTTCTAACCCATGTTGCCTGGGGTTGTGTAACTGATGGGTTTCTAGATGGTTGGTGATATTGCTTCTTCGGACCCTTTCCACAAGATTTTTATTGATATGGTGTTGTGCTATTGGTCGTAGTTTTTGCTGTTGACTTTACTGCCACCTGTGGGAGTGGGGCTATGTCTGTTTTGTTTTTAGTACTGAATGGGACGACCCCCGTGTCCATGCTCCCTCTCCATAGGATGGAAAAGGCTCGTGATAAGGGCTTCTTGCAGTTCTTGATGAACACGTGTTCTTGATGTGGAAAATTTTCAAGGGGTGAATTACCTGTAAGTACCTCAACATTATATACATACAATATCTCATTGGGAACAAATCCATATTGTTTACCGTAGTCACCCCGTGTGACATGTGGAGAAAAAACTTAACCACCCTGGTCACGGGCAAGTGGTCCTTTTTCCGAAAACCCTTCCCCAATCTTATCCATATCTATCGAGACCAGTATGGATTGGGATAGCACCCACAAGTCGGTGCTACTAATAATTGTGGACTGTATAGATTAGATTAGTGTTTGTTAACTGATGAAGGGGGGAGGTAGGTTCACACATGGGATATTATCCATCAGAAAACTTGTACATAAAATCTCTCCACTTACCAGATATTCTCTGGTGGTCACTGATGTAGTGGTACTCATACCCTATCCAATTACAACATGCCTAACTGGCCAGGAATATCCAGTCTCTTTAACTAGATGGTTACTTAACTGTGGGTTGTAAAGTAAAAAAAAAAAAAAAAAAAAAAAACCCCCCCCCAAAAAAAAGGAACAAGTCAACTAATGTGACATTTATTGTGGCAACGTATCGCTCTCCATGAGCTTTATCAAGCCATTAACAAACAATACATGGACACAGAGTGTATATAAAGGCTCGAGTGAGAGTGAATACTAGTGAGGTTACCATTTCGATGTTCAAAAGTGGTAGTAGTAGTTGTAGTAGTGGTAGTGACAAAAGTAATAAATATGGTAGAGCTATTAATTCGTACATGAGTAAAAGGATGTAAAAAGCTATTACTTGGGGTAACATAAAAAATAGGTTGGAAAAATAAATGGAATGAGGAAGCTTGTTTCAGTGTTTCATCTTGTTGCTTTGTGTAGTATAACAGGAGGACTATGTGATGGCTGGGTTTACTGTTTTCAGGAGGATTCTTGCTAAGATCTTCGGAGTGAGATGGTGAAGCTGCCGTTGTTTTGTTTAATTTTGTATTCGAAACAGCGATCAGTGCGATTCGAGGCACTTGCGTCCTGCGGAGGAAATTAGTTTTCTTTGATCACTAATTGGGGTTTCTCTGAATTTCATGAGATGATGGTAGTGGAATTACCGGTGTTGTACACAGGCGTTGTTCAGGTTATCGTTCCTACATGCGTAAATGTGTTCATTGAGGGGGTTGTCGAGGTTTCTGGATGTTCCCTACGTAATCTTGTCACAGCCTCCACAGGGTATAGTGTAAACTCCTGCATTGACTGGTTCGTGGGTGCTTGGATTTTGTCCTGGTTATATCCCTTTATTGAAGTGCTAAGAGGATGGCGACTATGGTGTTTGCTGTGAAAGTGTTTTGGGACGTTCAGTGCAAAACCTGATTGTGTTGGGAGGAAATTATAACTTTGCTGGAGTGGTGTTGATGCGTGGAGAATTTATGGATCTGAAGACTTTTTCTTGGCAGTCTTTGATGAAAAAATGAAGGAAAATGTAACTCTGTGTATGTTTTGGTGAATGTATGTCCACTCCTCGTCAAGATAATCAGGACTACAAATTCGGTATGCTTCTTAGGAAAAACCCGATGATGATGCCTCTTTTGGTTCTTGGTATCTTGACTGGAATTGAAGTGTGGGAGATCATTTTTATTGGTGGTGTTTCCGATAAACTTGAAATTTAGTTGTTGTCTACTTTGTGAATGAGGACGTCGAGGAAAGGTAGCTTGTCA
>NW_026473589.1:0-11106 GCF_026875155.1 Cherax quadricarinatus | reverse complement strand
TAACAAACCATCCTTTTAGCATTAATTGGGAATGCAAGAATAATATAATACAGTAAAAACCCCTGATTTTCGTTCTGCCGATTATAATGGATTAGGGAACATTCTGTCTAATCTTGTTTGGGGTTATCTAGCTAATGATTTTATTGACGATATCATACTTATGAATATGAAGGGATCTGATTTTATGATTGTTTTCTTAATAATGTACACAGTGCCCAGAGTTATACATTCCCCAGAGAGAAATTAGGTCTAATAATAACGATCCCAAATGGGTTAACAGGGGGCTTAAAGCATCTATTAGGGGAGAAAAGGGGAATTTTGGCGCATCAGAAGAGGGGAGGTTAAACCTTATGACCAATATGTTCAGCTTAAAAGAGAAGTAAAAAAGGCGATTAGAAAGGCTAAACGTGACTATGAAATTAGAGTTGCTAATGAATCAAAGAGTAATCCAAAGGGTTCTTTCAAGTGTATAGGACAAAGGGTTTGAAGGAAAAAGTAGGACCTCTGAAATCGGGGAATGGACAGCTGACGGATAATGAACTGGAAATGTGTTCCTTATTTAATGACTATTTTTTGTCAGTTTTTTACACAGGAAATGTAAATGAGATTCCAGTAATTAACAATTATTTAGTTCCTGATGAATTTAAGTTAACTAATATTACTGTCACGAGTGACTGGTTATTAAACAGATAGACAAACTGAAACAAAATAAGTCCTCGGGACCCGATGAGTTGTTTTCAAGGGTACTTAAGGAATGCAAGATGGAGCTTAGTCAGCCATTAACGATGAATTCAATGCGTCCACCCTTACCAGTGTTGTGCCAGAGTTGTGGAAGATGGCTAATGTGGTTCCAAATTTCAAATCAGGGGATAAGGTCCACTCCTTCAAATTACCGTCCAATAAGCCTGACATCTATAGTGGGCAATTTATTAGAATCAATTATAGCTGACATTTCAGAAGTCACCTTGAAGAGCATAACTTGATAAATGAATCTCAGCATGGATTCACGAGAGGTCGTTCCTGCCTGACAAACTTACTGACGTTCTTCAATAAAAACATTTGAGGCAGTTGACAGTGATAAGGAATATGATATTGTTTATTTGGATTTTAGTAAAGCCTTCGACAGAGTACCTCACAATAGACTCTTAAGAAAAGTGGCAGCTCTGGTATAGGGGTAAAGTTCTAGATGGATTGGGCATGGCTTACCAATAGAAAGCAGAGAGTTACCATTAATGGAGTGAAATCTGAATGGGGATTAGTCACTAGTGGCGTTCCACAAGGATCAGTTTTAGGCCCTCTCCTGTTCATAATTTACATTAATGACCTTGATGAAGGGATTACTAGTGACATGAGTAAGTTTGCTGATGATACAAAGATAGGCCGTATAATTCACTCTGAGGAGGATATCAATGAACTCCAGGACGATTTGAACAAATTAATGTCTTGGTCTGAAAAATGGCAGATGAAGTTTAATACCCGCTTTTATGCAACAGTTCAAGCGATCTCGGACATACAATGCCACCCCGCCCCCCTTCCCGACACTTCTGTCTACTTGGAACAATTTAAAACCCTGAATGTGACATTCTGCAGGCATGTCCCGACTTTTTGAATTAAACCACGTCTCAGTAATGGCAAATACATCAATGTTACCTGCACTAGCAACTAGTCTCAACTCGTCCATTTGTGTAATAAATATTTAAAGACCCTCCTATCTCTTTACCCTTCTTGCTCCTTTCTGTTATTCCACTAAACCTATTACTGTCCTTGTCAATTAGTGCCACTGGCTTTCCAATATCCACCTCATTTTGCCTATTACTAGTTCTCCTAGTACTCATATTACTACCTTGCGACTTCACAGTTTTCCCGCCAAAACCCATACCACTAACTATTCCTAGTTTAAAGACCTAACAGCCCCCTCCACTGCGTTGGCCAGTGCTCCCACCCCACACCTGATAAGTGAACCCCATCCCTGGAAATGCATGTCATTTCTGCCATAGAAGAGGTCCCAGTTGTCAATGAATGTTACCGCATTTTCCTTAACAGATTTGTCCAGCCAGCAATTGACACAATTGCTCTGGACAACCTTCATTTCCAACTCCTCTCCTTTACAAAGCCACATATGACGGGTTTTTCCCACCCTTCCTCCTAATTATTGTCTATTGCTGACCTATACCTGCAATCAGGTCCTCACTCCTACGTTGCCAACATCGTTGCCTCCAGCACTGAGACAGATAATAGGTTTGCTCCCATTACCTCTCATGAAGTCATCCAGACGGCTAACAATATCCTTCATCCCAGCCCCAGGAAAACACACTCTCTGTCTCCTATTTCCTATCCTTCAAGCAGAATGCCCTATCCATGTACCTAATCTGGCTTCCCCAACAACAACAATGTTTTTAACCTTTCTTGGCGTCGTCCGTAGTGATGCTCCCAGTAGTCGACCACATTCGTCAGGTTGCATTACACCACTTGGGGAAATTTCGTCAAGACGTTCTCGATGGTCTTCGTTGGGGTTTCTGGGGATGTCTCACTCACGTCTGCCAAATTTGCTTCCTTGGTGCTCGTTGTGGCATTCCAGTAGAACACTCACTTTCGTCAGGTAGCACGGAGAATGGGTTGGAAGTTTCCACGGTAGTCTTCTGGTTTCTCGTTGTTTCTGCCTCTCCAACCGTTTTCTTGATCCTCAGCTTGGTTCCATGTTGCCAGGCCACTGACCAAGCTCCCCTCTTAACCTGGGGACTCACAACAGGAGGATTACTACGAATCCTCTTGTTCTCCTCCGTTAATCGCCGTATCTCCAGCTTAGCAACTCTGAGCTCTTCTCTCAGCTGCTGGTAAAGTTGCTCAAGAGAGGGCATCCTGGTTCAGATTCACAGAGAGCACACAAACAGGTCTTCACAGAGCTAAGTACACGTCACCACTACGTCATAGGACGTATTGATGATAATTATTGTAATTTATTAGCAAAAAACAACTCCACTACATGAATTATGAATTATTATTATTTTTATTATTATTATTATTATTATTATTATTATTATTATTATTATTATTATTATTATTTATTATTTTTATTAAATTATTTTTTATTATTTTATTATTATTATTATTATTATTATTATTATTATTATTATTATTATAATTATGGAATTTTTTTTATGTTCATTGGGATTCGCCAAATCCGTAAAGGGTCCTCATACAGCACCTGCACAACCGGAGGTAATGAGGCTTGATCGGAGGAAGAGGAAGGTAGCTCCAGTTCCTTGGATCAAGAGCCTTTCACCGACACCAGGGCATCATCCCCCTCCATCAGGAGGCTCAACACTGACATTCATTCATTGAATAAAATTAAGTACGCCCGCAGTGTGCTGGTAACCTTCCCTCTATGATACTTACGTAGTGAAAACCTTACCAGTGTATGTTGCTGGTGCACCATGGTGTGTTACTGGTGCACCATGGTGTGTTACTGGTTCACCATGGTGTGTTACTGGTGCACCATGGTGTGTTACTGGTGCACCATGGTGTGTTACTGGTTCACCATGGTGTGTTACTGGTGCACCATGGTGTGTTATTGGTGCACCATGGTGTGTTATTGGTGCACCATGGTGTGTTATTGGTGCACCATGGTGTGTTATTGGTGCACCATGGTGTGTTTTTTTGGTGCACCAAGTGTGTTATTGGTGCACCATGGTGTGTTATTGGTTTCACCAATGTGTGTTATTAGTGCAAACCCTGGTGTTTTTATTGGTGCACCCTGGTGTGTTTTGGTGCACTATGTTGTGTTATTGGTGCACCATGGTGTGTTACTGGCGCAAACTAGTGTGTTACTGGTGCACATGGTGCGTTACTGGTGCACCATGGTGTGTTACTGGTTCACCATGGTGTGTTACTGGTGCACCATGGTGTGCTACTGGTGCACCATGGTGTGTTACATGTGCACCATGGTGTGCTACTGGTGCACCATGGTGTGTTACAGGTGCACCATGGTGTGTTACTGTGCATCCCTGGTGTGCTACTAGTGCAATATGGTGTGTTACTGGTGCACCATGGTGTGTTACTGGTGCACCATGGTGTGTTACTGGTGCACCATGGTGTGTTACTTGTGCACCATGGTGTGCTACTGGTGCACCATGGTGTGTTACAGGTGCACCATGGTGTGTTACTGGTGCATCATGGTGTGCTACTAGTGCAATATGGTGTGTTACTGGTGCACCATGGTGTGTTACTGGTGCACCATGGTGTGTTACTGGTGCACCATGGTGTGTTACTGGTGCACCATGGTGTGCTACTAGTGCACCATAGTGTGTTGCTAGAGCACCATGGTGTGTTGCTAGAGCACCATGGTGTGTTGCGGGTGCACCATGGTGTGCTATTAGTGTACCATGGTGTGTTACTGGTGTACCATGGTGTGTTGCCAGTGCACCATTGTGTGTTACTGGTGCACCATGGTGTGCTATTGGTGCACCATGGTGTGTTATTGGTGCACCATTGTGTGTTACTGGTGCATCGTGGTGTGTTACTAGTGCACTATGGTGTCCATCAATAACAAAAAAGGCACAATACCGTGACTGGAACGATACACAAATAACCCGCACATAAATGAGAGAAGCTTACGACGACGTTTCGGTCCGACTTGGACCATTTACAAAGTCACACTGACTTTGTAAATGGTCCAAGTCGGACCGAAACGTCGTTGTAAGCTTCTCTCTTTTATGTGCGGGTTATTTGTGTATAGTACTATGGTGTGTTACTGGTGCACCATGGTGTGTTACTGGTGCACCATGGTGAGTTACTGGTGTACCATGGTGTGTTACTGGTGCATCATGGTGTGTTACTGGTGCACCATGGTGTGTTATTGGTGCACCATGGTGTGTTACTGGTGCATCATGGTGTGTTACTAGTGCACTATGGTGTGTTACTGATGCACAAATGTGTGTTACTGGTGCACCATGGTGTGTTACAGGTACACCATGGTGTGTTATTAGTGCACCATGGTGTGTTATTGGTGCACCATAGTGTGTTACTGATGCACCTTGGTGTGTTACTAGTGCACTATGGTGTGCTACTGATGCACCATGGTGTTTTTCTGGTGCACCATGGTGTATTACTGGTGCACCATGGTGTGTTGCTAGAGTACCATGGTGTGTTGCTTGTGCATTATGGTGTGTTACTGGTGTACCATGGTGTGCTATTGGTACACCATGATGTGTTACTGGTGCGTCATGGTGTGTTACTTGTGCACTATGGTGTGTTACTAGTTTACCATGGTGTGTTACTAGTGTACCATGGTGTGTTACTGGTGCACCACGGTGTGTTACTGATACTCAAAGGTGTATTATTGATGCACCTTGGCGTTTTACTGGTGCACATGGTGTGTTATTGGTGAACCGTGGTGTGTTATTGGAGCACCATGGTGTGTTATTGGTGCACCATAGTGTGTTAGTTGTGCACCATGCAGTGTTACTAGTGCACCATGGTGTGTTACTGGTGCACCATAGTGTTACAAGTGCACCATGGTGTGTTACTGGTGCACCATGGTGTTACTAGTGCACCATGGTGTGTTACTGGTGCACCACGGTGTGTTATTGATACACAATGATGTATTATTGGTGCACCTTTAAGTTTTACTGGTGCACATGGTGTATTATTTGTGCACCATGGTGTATTAGCAGTGAACCATGGCGTGTTATTGGTGCACCATCGTGTGTTATTGGTGCACCGTGGTGTGTTTCTAGTGCACCATGATATGTTACTGGTGCACCGCGGTGTATTATTGGTACACAATGGTGTATTATTGATGCACTTTGTGTTTTACTGGTGCACATGGTGTGTTGTTCCTGCACCGTGGTGTGTTACTAGTGCATCATGGTGTGTTACTAGTGCACTATGGTGTGTTACTGGTACACCATGGTGTGTTATTGGTGAATCATGTTGTATTATTTGTGCACCATGGTGTGTTAGTTGTGCACCATGGTGTGTTACTAATGGTACGTCACTGGTGGACCATGGTGTGTTATTTGTGTACCATGGTGTGTTATTGGTGCACCGTGATGTGTTACTAGTGCACCATTGTGTGTTACTGGTGCACCATAGTGTGTTATTGGCGCACCATGGTGTGTTGCTGGTGCACCGTGCTGTGTTATTGGTGCACCATAGTGCGTTGCTAGAACACCATGGTGTGTTGCTAGTGCACTATTGTGTGTTGCTAGTGAACCATGGTGTGTTACTGGTGCATCATGGTGTGTTAGTAGTGCACCATGGTGTGTTACTGGTGCACCATGGTGTGTTATTGGTGCACCATGGTGTGTTACTGGTGCACCATGGTGTGTTACTGGTGCACCATGGTGTGTTATTGGTGTGTGTTATTGGTGCTCCATGGTGTGTTACTGGTGCACCATGGTGTGTTACTGGTGCACCATGGTGTGTTACTGGTGCACCATGGTGTGTTACTAGTGCACATTGGTGTGTTATTTATGCAACATGGTGTATTATTGGTACACCATATTGTGTTGTTCGTGCACCGTGGCGTGTTACTGGTGCACCATGGTGTGTTATTGGTGCACCATGGTGTGTTATTGGTGCACCATAGTTTACCAGTGCACCATGGTGTTATTGATGCAACATAGTGAGTTATTGGTGCGCCATGGTGTGTTATTGGCGTACCATGGTGTGTTATTGGTGCACCATAGTTTGTTACTAGTGTACCATGGTGTTGCTGATTCAACATGGTGTGTAATTGGTGCACCGTGGTGTTACTGGTGCACTATTGTGTGTTATTGTTGCACCACTGTGTATTGTTGGTGCACCATGGAGTACTATTGGTAGACAATAATACACCAATAATACACAATGGTGTATTATTGGTGCACCATAGTGTATTAATGATGTACCATGGTGTATTAATGGCGCACCATAGTGAAGTGTTGGTGTTCCATAGTGTATTATTGGTGCACCATGGTATAGTATTGGTGCACCATGGTGTATTAATGGTGCACCATAATGAAGTGTTTGTGTTTCAAAATGTATTATTGGTGCAGTATGGTGTAGTATTGGTGCACAATGGTGTGTTATTGGTGTTCCATAGTGTATTATTGGGGCACCATGGTGCAGTATTGGTGCACCATGGTGCAGTATTGGTGCACCATGGTGTAGTATTGGTGCACAATGGTGTGTTATTGGCGCACCATAGTGTACATTGTTTTTCAATAATACCTGTTAGAAATACAGAGAATATTGTAGTAAATGGACACATTTAGCTTAATGAAACAGTAAGGCAACGTTTCGTCCATCAGGGACTTTTGTCAAGCCAGTGCATATAGTACATGGACACATGGTGGCGAGAGCCCTCGCTTCACACGCTGAGGGTCCGGGTTCGATTCCAGGCCGGATAAAAACATTGGGTATATTTCCTTACATCGATTGTCTGTGTACACCCATCAGTAAAATAGGCACCTGGGTGTTAGTTGACTGGTGTGGGTCGCATCCTGAGACAAAACTGACCTAATTTGTCCGAAATACTCGGCATAACAAGGGGTTTTCTATATAGTATGTCATTGATGTCAGCTAGGACTGTATACCTTGTGCATGTACTTGTGGAAAATAAAGATATTATTATTATTGTATAGAAGAGTAATACTTATTGAAAGTTAAGACACATGTGCAACATCTGGATATCTTTATTGTAGACGTTTCGCCATCCAGTGGCTTTATCAATACAGATTCTAGGACATAATAGGAAGACAGTAGAACTATATACAAAAGATGAGGTAATCAGTCCCTCAGCCTTGGAGTTAGTGTTCACAGCTTCATGGTGGAGGAGAATCTGGAGCAAAGGCAAGAAGACTGGCGCTTATATAGTCGTCAGTGGACAGGGACGGGCATCCTTTGCACCAGATTCTCCTCCACCACGATGCTGTGAACACTAACTCCAAGGCTGAAGGACTGATTACCTCATCTTTTGTATATAGTTCTACTGTCTTCCTATTATGTCCTAGAATCTGTATTGATAAAGCCACTGGATGGCGAAACGTCTACAATAAAGATATCCAGATGTTGCACATGTGTCTTAACTTTCATATTGTCGGTATTTTATACCTTTCTTGCACAACACATTATTATTATTATTAGTAGTAGTAGTAGTATTAGTAGAAGTAGTAGTAGTAGCAGCAGTAGTAATAGTAATAGTAGTAGTAGTAGTAGTAGTAGTAGTAGTAGTAGTTGTAGTATTGGATTATTATTAGTAGCAGTAGTAGTAATAGCAGTAGTGGTAGTAGGTAGTAGTAGTTACAGTATTGTTATTATTATTATTTTTATTAGTGGTAGTAGTAGTAGCAAGAGTTTAGAAGGTGTCTCAAGCGATTTCAGTGTCAGAAGTATGATTTATGCAAGACTCTCGAAAATAATAAAGCTGCCTTTAATTTGTGTGGCGGTGTTAGAGACAGATCTAAGGTGGATCTAAGGGCTGCCTGAATGCGCTTGTGTCTATGGATGTCTGATTCTGGGGTAACATGATGTGCATCTCTCCATCTCATGAGGCGGTTAGTGGTGTTATGATACTTCACTCAGGCGTTGCTTATACTGTCAGGTCATTCACATGTACTTCTAGGTTGTTCGTCTGAACGAACACCCTCGGAGGAATTGATCAACGAAGGAAGCTGGAGGTTGATCAGGGGTGACGTGAGGCCGGTTTGAAGGTTGAAAGAGGGAGATGGATGGAGTACTGTGAGGGGGGAGGGAAGTGAAAATAGCTTGATTTTGATAGCAATATGGGCAAGCAGGCAATTAACAGCAATAGCCTGATTGAACAGGCAGTCAACAACAGTATTCTACTGTAGTCAAGCCTGACTACAGTAGAATACTGAACATTAAAATGGTATAAAATACCGACAGGTTATTAGGTAAGACACATATGCAACAGTTAGGTATCTTTATTTCGAAACGTTTCGCCTACACAGTAGGCTTCTTCAGTCGAGTACAGAAAAGTTGATAGAAGCAGAAGATACTTGAAGACGATGTAATCAGTCCATCACCCTTAAAGTTTTGAGGTGGTCAGTCCCTCAGTCTGGAGAAGAGCATTGTTCCATGGAATGAAACAATATTGTTTCATTCCATGGAACAATGCTCTTCTCCAGACTGAGGGACTGACCACCTCAAAACTTTAAGGGTGATGGACTGATTACATCGTCTTCAAGTATCTTCTGCTTCTATCAACTTTTCTGTACTCGACTGAAGAAGCCTACTGTGTAGGCGAAACGTTTCGAAATAAAGATATCTAACTGTTGCATATGTGTCTTACCTAACAGTAGAATACTGGACACTGGTCATGTGTATATTACTGGTTGATAAACTAGACACATTATTAACAACAGTGGGGTATCTTTATTGTGGACACTTTTCGCCAACAGTGGCTTTATCAGTCCAATACAAAGAAGAATAGTTGAAGGTCAGAAGGAGTTTGAGGTAATCAGTCCCTTAGCCTGAAATCAATTTATCTACATGAACCATTTATCTACACAGAGATGCAATGGTCGGAGAGAAGTGGCAGATGCAGTTTAATATAGACAAATGCAAAGTTCTAAATGTTGGACAGGCAAATAACCATGCCACATATAAACTAAATAATGCAGATCTTAATATTACGGATTGCGAAAAGGATTTAGGAGTTCTGGTTAGCAGTAATCTGAAACAAAGACAAGAGTGCATTAGTGTTCGCAATAAAGCTAACAGAATCCTTGGCTTCATATCAAGAAGAATAAATAATAGGAGTCCTCGGGTTGTTCTTTAACTCTATATATCCTTGGTTAGGCCTCATTTAGATTATGCTGCTCAGTTTTGGTCACCGTATTACAGAATGGATATAAATGCTCTGGAAAACGTACAAAGGAGGATGACAAAATTGATCCCAAGTACCAGAAATCTTCCCTATGAGGATAGACTGAGGGCCCTGAATCTGCACTCTCTAGAAAGGCGTAGAATTAAGGGGGATATGATTGAGGTGTATAAATGGAAAACAGGAATAAATAAAGGGGATGCAAAGAGCGTGCTAAAAATATCTAGCCAAGACAGGACTCGTAGCAATGGTTTTAAGTTGGAAAAATTCAGATTCATGAAGGATATAGGAAAGCACTGGTTTGGCAATAAAATTATGGACGAGTGGAACAAACTCCCGAGTACCGTCATAGAAGCTAAGACATTGTGTAGTTTTAAAAAATAGGTTGGATAAATACATGAGTGGGTGTGGGTGGGTGCGAGTTGGACCTAGCTAGCTTGTGCTACTAGATCGGATGCTGTGCTCCTCCTTTAAGTGACGTGTCTGACCTCACTAGGTCCGTGAGGTCAGACGATCAGTGAGCTTAAGGTCACTAGGTCAGTGAACTTAAGCCGGTAGGGGAACTGGCCTTGCCTCGCATGGGCCAGTAGGCCTTTTGCAGTGTTCCTTCTTTCTTATGTTCTTACATAACAGGTTATTCTCTACCTGCCGGTGTTGGAAATAAATGGTATAAAATACCGACACAATGGAAATATAAACACAAATGCAGTATAATGTGATCCTTTATTGACAACGTTTCACCCACACAGTGGGCTTTTTCAAGTCACACACGGATCTCAGATCCGTGAAACGTTGTCAATAAAGGATCACATTATACTGCATTTGTGTTTATATTTCCACCTGCCGGTGTTCACACACTGACGCACCAGTATTTTGTACATGAATGGTATATACTCGAATGATATACAATACCGACAAGATGAAAAATTAGACACATGTGCAACATCTGGGTACCTTTATTGTAGATGTTTCGCCATCCAGTGGCTTTATCAATACAGATTCAAGGTCAATATTTTACTACCGTAATTATCTTAAACAATCCCATTTTCTGTCTCTGAACGTTCTCTGTAAACTTACAAATTCTGTTTTCTTTATTTTATGTCAGGTTATGGTGGGTTACATTAAAGCATAACAATGTATAGCTACACTTAAGCAAATTATTAAAAACCGCTCGTGAGGCTGAGCGGTCCCAAGGTACGTTAAAACGTACGTCTCCCAGGTATACCACACACACACACCACCCACACAAAACACAACACACACACACACACAACACA
>NW_026473588.1:0-11820 GCF_026875155.1 Cherax quadricarinatus | reverse complement strand
TTTTCATAAAATTTAAACTTACCCCGTCAAAACATCCACACTTACTACTGTGCAATCACTCTACGGGCCCTTAAATTCCAATATTAACTTGACCAAAATCTTTCTTGATATTTTGTGACAGGATCCACAGGCATAACACCAGACACAAACATCCTATACTTTCCCGTGTCCACTAAACCTTTACAAAAATTCAATTTTATTTCAAAGGACCTAATATCTGGAAAAACCCTACCTGAAACTTAGAACTGCAGACACATTTCATCACTTTCAAAACTACAGTTAGAAAACATCTTATCTCCTGATACACCCCGACAACTAACTACATGATAACCACCTGGTGGTTCACAATTACACTAACTCACCCACTGACTATAAACCCAGAAATACTAATCTAAATCTTAAAATAATAAATCCAACTAGTAAAGTTTGCCTATGATACTCCAATATAGACACTTTGCATGTGCCAAAAGAAAAGCATTCACATTGCTAAACTCACAAATTATGATGTAGTCACTTAGCCTTAATACCAATCTGTAAGGATTTTAAAGTTAAGAATAAATCTAAGTCTGCTCGAAATGCCTAGCCATGCTAGGTGTCCCTAGTGGCCCCCTCTGTAATTAGTATTTATAACATGTAAACCACACAATACCCAAAACCTGTCAACCCCTTTTAGAGAATAAACTTGAATTGAATTAATTTAATTGAATAGCATGGTCCCAGAACTGACCCCTGAGGGATCCCGCTCGTCACAGGCGCCAACTGTGATACCTCATCACGGACCATGACTCGTTGTTGCCTCTCTGTCAATATTCTCTGATCCATTGCAGTGTCCCTTTTTGTTATATGTGCCTGATCCTCTAGCTTCTATACTAACCTTGTGAGGAACTGTGTCGAAGGCCTTCTTGGGAGTCCAGAAAATGCAATCAACCCACCCCTCTCTCTCTCTTTTTTTCAGTTACCTTGTCATAAAACTCCAGTACGTTTGTGACACAGGATTTTCCTCCCATGAATTCGTGCTGGTTGTCGTTTATAACCTTGTTCCGTTCCAGGTGTGTGTGTACTCGCCTATTTGTGGTTGCAACCGTCGGGGTCATAGCGGGGGGTGTGTGTGTGTGTGGGGGTGTGTGTGTGTAACCCCCTAGTTGTACTCACCTAGTTGAGGTTGCAGGGGTCGAGTCCGAGCTCCTGGCCCCGCCTCTTCACTGATCGCTACTAGGTCACTCTCCCTGAACCGTGAGCTTTATCATACCTCTGCTTAAAGCTATGTATGGATTCTGCCTCCACTACATCGCTTCCCAAACTATTCCACTTACTGACTACTCTGTGGCTTAAGAAATACTTTCTAACATCCCTGTGATTCGTCCGTGTCTTCAACTTCCAACTGTGTCCCCTTGTTACTGTGTCCAATCTCTGGAACATCCTGTCTTTGTCCACCTTGTCAATTCCTCTCAGTATTTTGTATGTCGTTGTCATGTCCCCCTATCTGTCCTGTCCTCCAGTGTCGTCAGGTTGATTTCCCTTAACCTGTGTGTGTGTGTACTCACCTAGTTGTACTCACCTAGTTGAGGTTGCAGGGGTCGAGTCCAAGCTCCTGGCCCCGCCTCTTCACTGGTCGCTACTAGGTCACTCTCCCTGAACCATTAGCATTTTTCGTACCTCTGCTTAAAGGTATGTATGGTTTTTTGACTCCACTACATCGCTCCCAAATATTTACTTCCTGCTACTCTGGGCGAAAAAATATTCCTAACATCCCTTTTATTTATCGTGTCTCCCAAATTTTCCAACTGTGCCCCCCTTGTTTTCTGTGTCCTCTTGGGAAAATCCGCTTTTTCCCCCTTTTCAATTCCCCTCAGTTTTTGTAAGTCGTCATCTGTCCCCCCCATCTCTCCTGTCCCCCAGTGTGTAAATTTATTTTCCCTTAACCCTCCCAAGACATACCTCTTACTCTGGGACTAGTCTTTTGCAAACCTTTGCACTTTCTCTAGTTTTCTTTACTTTTGGCTAGGTTGGGTTCCAAACTGGTGCCGCATACTCCAATATGGGCCTAACGTACACGGTGTATAGGGTCCTGAACGATTCCTTATTAAGATGTCGGAATGCTGTTCTGAGGTTAGCCAGGCGCCCATATGCTGCAGCAGTTATTTGGTTGATGTGCGCTTCAGGAGATGTGCCTGGTGTTATACTCACCCCAGATCTTTTTCCTTGGGTGAGGTTTGTAGCTCTGGCCCCCTAGACTGTACTCGTCTGCGGTCTTCTTTGCCCTTCCCCAATCTTCATGACTTTGCACTTGGTGGGATTGAACTCCAGGAGCCAATTGCTGGACCAGGTCTGCAGCCTGTCCAGATCCCTTTGTAGCTCTGCCTGGTCTTCGATCGAGTGAATTCTTCTCATCAACTTCACGTCATCTGCAAACAGGGACACCTCAGAGTCTATTCCTTCCGTCATGTCGTTCACAAATACCAGAAACAGCACTGGTCCTAGGACTGACCCCTGTGGGACCCCGCTGGTCACAGGTGCCCACTCTCACACCTCGCCACGTACCATGACTCGCTGCTGTCTTCTGACAAGTATTCCCTGATCCATTGTAGTGCCTTCCCTGTTATCCCTGCTTGATCCTCCAGTTTTTGCACCAATCTCTTGTGTGGAACTGTGTCAAACGCTTTCTTGCAGTCCAAGAAAATGCAATCCACCCACCCCTCTCTCTCTTGTCTTGCTGCTGTCACCATGTCATAGAACTCCAGTAGGTTTGTGACACAGGATTTCCCGTCCCTGAAACCATGTTGGCTGCTGTTGATGAGATCGTTCCTTTCTAGGTGTTCCACCACTCTTCTCCTGATAATCTTCTCCATGATTTTGCATACTATACATGTCAGTGACACTGGTCTGTAGTTTAATGCTTCATGTCTGTCTCTTTTTTTAAAGATTGGGACTACATTTGCTGTCTTCCATGCCTGAGGCAATCTCCCTGTTTCGATAGATGTATTGAATATTGTTGTTAGGGGTACACATAGCGTCTCTGCTCCCTCTCTCAATACCCATGGGGAGATGTTATCTGGCCCCATTGCCTTTGAGGTATCTAGCTCACTCAGAAGCCTCTTCACTTCTTCCTCGGTTGTGTGCACTGTGTCCAGCACATGGTGGTGTGCCCCACCTCTCCGTCTTTCTGGAGCTCCTTCTGTCTCCTCTGTGAACACTTCTTTGAATCTCTTGTTGAGTTCCTCACATACTTAACGGTCATTTCTTGTTGTCTTTCCTCCCTTCCTTCCTTAGCCTGATTACCTGGTCCTTGACTGTTGTTTTCCTCCTGATGTGGCTGTACAACAGTTTCGGGTCAGATTTGGCTTTCGCTGCTATGTCGTTTTCATATTGTCTTTGGGCCTCCCTTCTTATCTGTGCATATTCGTTTCTGGCTCTTCGACTGCTCTCCTTATTCTCCTGGGTCCTTTGCCTTCTATATTTCTTCCATTCCCTAGCACACTTGGTTTTTGCCTCCCTGCACCTTTGGGTAAATCATGGGCTCATCCTGGCTTTTTCATTATTCCTGTTACCCTTGGGTACAAACCTCTCCTCAGCCTCCTTGCATTTTGTTGCTACATATTCCATCATCTCATTAACTGGCTTCCCTGCCAGTTCTCTGTCCCACTGAACCCCCGTTCAGGAAGTTCCTCATTCCCGTGTAGTCCCCTTTCTTGTAGTTTGGCTTCATTCGTTCCTGGCCTTCCTGCTTCTCCTCCACTTGTAGCTCTACTGTGTATTCGAAGCTTAAAACCACATGGTCACTGGCCCCAAGGGTCTTTCATATGTGATGTCCTCGATATCTGCACTACTCAAGGTGAATGCTAAGTCCAGCCTTGCTGGTTCATCCTCTCCTCTCTCTCTGTAGTGTCCTTACGTGTTGGCACATGAAGTTTTCCAGTACCACCTCCATCATCTTAGCCCTCCATGTATCTTGGCCCCCATGTGTGGTCCAAGTTCTCCCAATCGATCTCCTTGTGGTTAAAGTCACCCATGATCAGGAGCTTTGCTCTGCATGCATGAGCTCTTCTGGCAACTCTAGCCAGTGTGTCAACCATCGCTCTATTGCTCTCGTCGTACTCTTGCCTTGGCCTCCTACTGTTCTGTGGTGGGTTATACATCACTGCTATTACCACCTTGGGACCTCCAGAGTGAAGCGTTCCCGCTATGTAATCACTTTCTTCTCCGCTGTCTCCTCTCTCCAGCTCATCAAAATTCCAGCGATTTTTGATCAGCAATGCCACTCCTCCACCCCCCTGTTCCCTCTGTCTTTCCTCAGGATTTGGTATCCCGTTGGAAAGATGGCATCTGTTATCATACCTGTAAGCTTGGTTTCTGTGAGAGCTATGATGTCCGGTGATGTTTCTTTGACTCTTTCATGCCACTCCTCCCACTTATTTGTTATTCCATCAGCGTTTGTGTACCATACCTTCAGTTTCCTTTCCAACACTGTGGTTTGGGGGGCCTGTGAGGGTGGGAGACCTGGTAGCATACTGTGGGATTCTATAGCTCGGTGTTGGGTGGAGGCTGTGGGTTTTGGATTGTAGTGTGTGTTGGGATGGTGTGATAGGTTGTATGGTTCTGAGAATAGTTGTGTGTGTGCTTGCCCTTGCTGTTCTGTTCTGCTCTGACTGACCTCTGCTGGTTCCATCCTTGTCTCTTTTCCTAGCTCCTTTCGCTTTTTTGTCCTCTCCCTCAGCTGCTGTCGTTCTGATTGTGTTCTGTCTCTGTCTAGGAACACCTTTGTACTCTCCCATATTTCAATCGTGGTTCTCTTGGAGGATCCTGTTCCGCACTGTTTCCGTCCTGAGAATTAGCTTGATTGGTCGGTTTCTCCCCTTCGAGTACCCCCCTATTCTCTGAAAATTTACAATCTCGTCCATCTCTTCACCTATTTCCGTGATGATTTTCTCAATCTCCTTTTCTTTCTTCCTGCTGCCTTTCAGTGTGTGTCCTTTCCTCTCTCTCCTGAAGCAAATGGATAAACACTGATTTTGCCCTTTCCTCCTCCCATTGCCTCACCCTCTGTGCGTGTGTGTGTGTGTGTGTGTGTGTGTGTGTGTGTGTGTGTGTGTGTGTGTGGTGTGTGTGTGTGTGTGTGTGTGTGCGTGTGTGTGGTGTGTGTGTGTATGAGTGTGTGTGTGTGGTGTGTGTGTGGTGCGTGTGTGTTGTGTGTGTACTCACCTAATTGTACTCACCTAATTGTGGTTGCAGGGTCGAGACTCAGCTCCTGGCCCCGCCTCTTCACTGATCGCTACTAGGTCCTCTCCCTCTCTGCTTCCTGAGCTTTGTCCTGCCTCTTCTTAAAACTATGTATGGTTCCTGCCTCCACTACTTCACTTGCTAGGCTATTCCACTTCCTGACGACTCTATGACTGAAGAAATACTTCCTAACGTCCCTGTGACTCGTCTGAGTCTTCAGCTTCCAGTTGTGACCCCTTGTTTCTGTGTCCCCTCTCTGGAACATCCTATCTCTGTCCACCTTGTCTATTCCCCGCAGTATCTTGTATGTCGTTATTTTGTCTCCCCTGGCCCTTCTGTCCTCCAGTGTCGTCAGTCCGATTTCCCTCAACCTTTCCTCGTACGACATTCCCCTGAGCTCTGGGACTAGCCTTGTTTCAAACCTTTGTACTTTCTCTAACTTCTTGACGTGCTTGACCAGGTGTGGGTTCCAGATGGTGTGCTTGCATACTCCAGTATGGGCCTACATACACAGTGTACAGTGTCTTGAACGATTCCTTATTAAGGTATCGGAACGCTATTCTCAGGTTTTTCAGGCACCCGTATGCTGCAGCAGTTATTTGGTTGATGTGTACCTCCGGTGATGTGCTCGGTGTTATGGTCACCCCAAGGTCTTTCTCCCTGAGTGAGGTCTGTAGTCTTTGTCCACCAAGCCTATACTCTGTCTGCGGTCTTCTTTGCCTCTCCCCAATCTTCATGACTGCATTTGGCAGGGCTGAATTCGAGAAGCCAGTTTCTGGACCACATGTCCAGCCTGTCCAGGTCTCTTTGCAGTCCTGCCTCATCCGATTTAATTCTCCTCATCAGCTTCACATTATCTGCGAATAGGGACACTTCAGAGTCTATTCCTTCCATCATGTCGTTCGCATATATCAAAAATAGCACTGGTCCTAGAACTGACCCCTGTGGGACCCCGCTCGTCACAGGTGCCCACTGTGATACCTCTTCACGTACCATGACTCGTTGTTGCCTCCCTGTCAGGTATTCCCTGATCCATTGCAGTGCCCTCCCTGTTATATGCGCCTGATCCTCCAGCTTCTGCACTAATCTCTTGTGGGGAACTGTGTCAAAGGCCTTCCTGCAGTCTAGGAAAGCGCAATCAACCCACCCCTCTCTCTCGTGTCTTACTTCTGTTACCTTGTCATAAAACTCCAGAAGGTTTGTGACACAGGATTTGCCTTCAATGAACCCATGTTGGTTTTCATTTATATCTTGTTCCGTTCCATGGTGTTCCACACTCTCCTCCTGATAATTCTTCTCCATGACTTTGCACACAATAATGTCAGAGACACAGGTTCTGTACGTTTAGTGCCTGCACCTTTCTGTTTCCTTTCTTTAAATATGGGGCATACATTTGCTGTCTTCCATTTCTCAGGTAGTTTGCCCAGATTCATGGGATGGATGAAGATTATGGTTAGGGGCATGACACAGCATCTCTGCTCCTTCTCTAAGGACCCATGGGGAGATTCCAGTCCCATTGCCTTTTAGGTATCAGGTCATTAGCAAGCTTCTGCACCTCCCTCCTCGGTTGTTCGTATGTCATCCAACATTGTTGGTATATTCCCTCTTGATGTTCCCTCTGTGCTGTCTTCTCCACAAGCCCTTCCCTGTCTCTACTGTTAAAAAACTTCTCTTAAATCTCCTGTTTAGCTCCTCACCATACCTCCTGTTCATTTCTTGTGAATTCTCCACCTTTGTCCTAGTCTTATCACTTGGTCTTTGGGACTGTTGTCTTCTCTGATGTGGGCTATACAACCGTTTGGGTCAGTCTTGATTTTCGATGCTGTGATTTTCAATATTATCGCTGGGCTCCCTCCTTACCTGTGCATACTCTTTCCTGGCTTGCGATGATCTCCCTTAATTTTCAGGTGTTCTTGCCTTCTGTACTTTATCCATCTCTTTTGCACGTTGTTTTTGGCTCCTTAACGTCGGGTTAAACCAGGGGCTCGTTCTGGTCTTCCCATTGTTTTGTTGCCTTTGGGAATAAACCTTTCACTGCCCTCCTCTTGGCAGTTTGTTGTTACATATTCCCTCATTCATTTTACGGCATTCCCTGCAGTTCTCTTTCCTACGTAACCTCCCTGCAGGAAGTTCCTCAACCCCAGTAGTTCCATTTTTATAGTCTGGCTTTTCCCATTCAACTCTGTTATTCTTCTCCCTTGCACTCTACTATGTATTCAAAGCAACAGACCACGTGGTCACTTGCTCCTAGGAGACTCTCATATGTGATGTACTCAATGTCTGAACTGAACCAGGGTGAACACAAGGTCCAAATCTTGTGGTTATTCTCCCCTCTCACTCTGGTAGTGTCCTTTACATGTTGGTGCATGGGTTTTCCAGACATCATCCAGCATCTGGTTCGCATGTTTTGGGACCCCCCATGTGGCTCCAGATTTTCAAAGTCAATCTCCTGTGGTTGAATTCCCCATAAAACAGCAACTTTGCTCTGCTGGAGTGAGCTCTTCTTGCCCACCTCTGCAGTGTGTCCTTCATTGCTACTGTTGCTCTCTCTTATTCCTTATCTTGGCCTCCTGCAGTTCTGAGGTGGATTATACATCATTGCATTGACAACCTTGTGTCTCCGCTGACTTGAAGTGTACTACTTGTAGTCCACTTTCTCTGTCTCGTCTATGCTCTCCCCTTTTCCCGAATTTCCATCGATTTTTTACGAGAAGAGCAACCCCTCCTCCCGCTCTGCCCCTTCTATCTTCCCTCATGATCTGGTATCCTGGAGGAAGAGCTCCCATAGGGTGTTGTGCTGTAGGGGTAGGGTTCGTGGTGTGGGGGGGTGGGAATAGAGGGATCGGTGTGTGATGGTTCGTTTGGATTGTTCAGTTGCCTTGGGGGTGTCGTGGCTGGAGTCCTTCTGCAGGTGTGCTTGTCCTTCCACCTGTTCCAGGGTTATTCTGCTCTCCTTTTTCATTTCATCTCATTCCTCCTTTCGTTTTTGCACTCTCTTCTTTCATTATCATCCTTTCCTCCTTGTGTTCTGTCTCGATCGGCAGGGTACAACTCATGAAAATCCTGTTTGACTACTCAGCGTGTTTTTCTCCTGAGGATATCGGTTATTAGGTTGATTCTGCCTTGGAAAATTACTTTGAGAGGCAGATTCCTATTCTTTGTGAACCACCGATTTCTCCGAAAATTTTGCCACCTGGTTCACGTCTCCTCGCTATCACCTTCATGGATACTTCAATCGCCTAGTTTCTCCTCCTACTTTCTTTCCTCTATAAGTTTCCCCTTTAGCTTCGTCTAGCTCATAGACAAAAACTGATCTCTCCCTTTCCACTCCATTGTGACTCCCATAGCCATCATCTGAGGTGTTTTAGTTCCTTCCCGTGGAGTGTCCTTCCTTCAGTCCCTTCTAGCTGTGGCCCCTATGCTCATTGGTTTGTCCTTCCTGCTCACCTGTTTCTGGCCCCCACAAGTGTCTGGTAAAGTTCCTGCACATGTCCTAGTTCCTTCAATGCCTTCCAACTTTTCATTCTGCCCTAGTGTGCTCCCTGTCTTTGTTTTGGCCCAATGTGGGTTTGACAGGACCTCTGCATACAGTTTAGCTTCCATGCTCCCTTCAGACCCATTGTCTGTGTCTGATGTAGACACTGCTGATGCTACTTCTGTAATATCTTTGTCTCTAGGCTGTTTCAGATGTCTCAGCTCCTCTTCTAATCTCCGTATCTTGGCTTCTGCTACTGTGGCCCCATTGCACGACAGAAGGAAGGGGGAGAGATGGTTAGGGGAAGGGGAATAGATGGTTAGGAGGAGTGGGGATGGATGGTTATGGGGAGGGGGAGGATGGTTATTGGAGAGGGAGAGGTAGAGGTGGTTGGGGGAGGGCGGTTCGTGGTTTGGGGGAGGGGTTAGATTGTTTGGGGGGAGGGGGTAGGTGGGCTAGGGGGGAGGGGGAGAGGGTGGTTTGGGGCAAGGGGGAGTGCCGTTTTAGTGTCAAGTGGATATGTGCTTGTGTTTGTGTGTGTGATGTGTGGAGAGGAAAGGATGGGATTAAGGGGGGGAGGGGGGGGGGCGGAGAGAAGGATTGGAGTGACCTTAGGAGCGGGGTGGAGGATGTGTTTGTCGTGTGTGTGTGTGATGGGATTAGAGGGGACGGGGGGGAAAGAAGGCTGAGGTAGGGTGACCACTTGATAATGGGGTCCTTGATGGTGTGTGTGTGTGTGTGTGCATGTGTATTGTATGTATGAGTGTGTGTGTGTAGTGTGTGTGTTGTGTGTGTGTGTGTGTAGTGTGTGTGTTTGTGTGTTTGTGTGTGTGTGTGTGTGTGTATTCGCCTAGTGCAGGTTGTGTGTGTGTTGTGTATGTGTGTATATGTGTGTGTTCGTGTGTATGGGGGAGGTTGGGGGGGAGAGATACTGCTAATAATTCCAGTAATTATGAGTTATAAAAAGGCGGTAAAATTGACTACTAGGTCTAAAGCTTTCTATGACAGGGTCTACCCTTGTGTGTGTGTGTGTTATGTGTGTGAGGGAGAGATGGTTAGGGGGTAGGGGAGAGGTTGTTGTGGTTTGAAAGAACTGTTATGTCTCTGTCATGTAGGCCTCAAATTTAGTCCCAGCTGTCTTTCCTAGTATTGATACTCTCTCCACTTATGCCCTTTTGGATTTAAGTATCAATTACTGATGGTTATTATCATATTCCTAGGCTCACATTGAGAGATGAGGACTTCCTAGCTGCCTAAGTATTCATACTGCTTAATATCTATGGTAGTAATACATATGTTTAACCCCTCGCTAGTCTGCTGTCCTCCACACTCTAGTCAACTACTGTTTCACTTTTTCTGTGCTACTTCTACTCTAAATTTTGGTAATAGCTTTGCAGGATGTTGAGTGAACAGTATCTAACAGAGATGCAAGACCAGAAGCCAGAGCAAACATGCAACCACAATTGAGGAGTAATATTTGCGCTGCAAGTCAGTGCGGTGGACAAGTTGCCAGATGCTGATGAACGTAGTCATCTTAACATAGGCCTTCTATCACTATTTTGGAGATCCTTCACCCGTGATGTTTAGTAACCATTGTATGTTATACATCCAGCGTTCTTCACACGATTTCACTTTTCAACTTATGACAGTATACACCTTTTACATTATATATACACTGCACTTCATATGATTAATGGCACGCAACTTGTTGGTGACGACGCTGCTTCAGCAGGCCTACTCTGCCACTTTCCCTATTTTATATGTTTTATTTTTCCTTTCTCCTTTTGCTTAACTTTTTCACTCTCACTCTATGGTTGCCCCCATTTCAATTGTTATCCAAATTGCTTGGGGTAATTCTTTGAACACCCGCTTCCACACTCATTTGCTTTGTATATTTGAATCTGTGTGGCCAACAGGTGGCCTATGCCCTAACGGTTTGGCACTTTGAAATATTAATGATTTCAGGCTTCCTCTCGACTTTTTTTTTAAACTAATAACTTTAGTTATCACTCGTTGTATTGTTTACTGCGTTGTCACTACCACTTGATTACTGCTAGCAGTTACTGCACGCTTTTAAACACTAAGGTTCTCAGAGCCTTGTGTACCCACGTCTGCACCCACTGTGGTGTGGGTGTGTGTGTGTGTGTGTGTGTGTGGTGTGTGGTGTGTGTGTGTGTGTGGTGTGTGTGTGTTGTGTGTGTGTGTTGAGTGTGTGTGTTGAGTTGGTGTGAGTGTGAGTGTGTGTGTGTGTGAGTGTTGTGTGTTTGAGTGCGTTGTGTGTGTGTGTGTGTGTGTGTGTTGTTGTGTTAGTGTGTGTGTGTGTGTGTGTGTGTGTGTGTGATTGTGTGTGTGTGTGTGTGTGTGATGTGTGTGCGTGTGTGTGAGTGTGTGTGTGTGTGGAGTGTGTGTGTGTGAGTGTGTTAGTGTGTGTGTGTGTGTGAGTGCGGCTGTGTGTGTGTGTGTGTGTGTGTGGTGTGTGTGGTGTGTGTGTGTGTAGTGAGTGTAGTGTGTGTGTGTGAGTGTGTGTGTGTGTGTGTGTGTGTGATGTGTGTGTGTGTGTGTTGTGTGTGTGTGTGTGTGTGGTGTACTTCACCTATTTGTACTCACCTATTTGTGGTTGCAGGGAGTCGATTCAAGCTCCTGGCCCGCTCTTCGTGATTTGTACTAGGTCCTCTCTCTCCTGCCCCATGAGTATATTCATACTCGCCTTAAAACGATGTATGGTTTCCCGCATCCACTACGTCACTTTCTAGGCTATTCCACAGGCCTGACTACTCTATGACTGAAGAATACTTCCTATCATCCCTTTGATTCATATGAGTCTGCAATTCATTTGTGACCTCTTGTGTCTGGTCCCTTCTCTGGAACATCCGTCTTTGTCCACTTGTCCATTCGCGCAGTATTTTATTATGTCGTTATCATGTCCTCCCTGAACTTCCTGTCCTCCAGTGTCGTCAGGCCGATCGACTAACGATTTCCTTCAACCTTTCTTTTTCATAGGACAATCCCCGTAGCTCTGGGTTAGTCTTGTTGAAACTTTGCACTTTCTCTAAATTCTTGGACGAGCTTGACTAGGTGTGGATTCCAAACTGGTGCATGTATACCTCCAGTATGTGTGGTGTGTGTGT
>NW_026473587.1:0-11148 GCF_026875155.1 Cherax quadricarinatus | reverse complement strand
GATAAAGAATTTGTATTTTACTTAATTTAAAGAAAGGGCAGCTCATGGCAGGGGGGGAAGGGTGCTCTCATGGATCGAAAGGGCTCACAGACGGAAGCAGAGATTTCCATAAATGGGGGTTAAACGAGGGGGAACTGTGCAATGGCGTTAACGGGGATCAGTTTGGCCCATTGTTGTTTTTTAAATAATACTATAAAAGATTTGATAAGGAATTACTGTGTATAGAAAAATTTCGCCGATGACACAAAATGGGTTAGGATAATTGATTCAAACGTAGATGTTAGGGAACTTCAGAAAGATTTAGACAAACTCTATTCTTGGTCAGAAAAGTGGCAGATGCAGTTCAATGTAGATAAATGCAAGGTTCCGAAGCTTGGGAGTGTCCATCACCCTAGCACTTATAAGTTAAATGATGTAAAACTTAGCCATACAGATTGTGAAAAGGACTTGGGGGTTATGGTGAGCAGCAACCTTAAACCAAGACAGCAATGCCTAAGCATACGTAATAAGGCAAATAGATTACTGGGATTTATATCAAGAAGTGTAAGCAACAGAAGTCCAGAGGTCATACTGAAGCTTTATTCATCATTGTAAGGGCCTCATCTAGATTATGCAGCTCAATTCTGGTCTCCATATTACAGAATAGACATAAATTCGTTAGAAAACATTCAGCGTAAGATGACTAAATTAATACATAGCATTAGAAATCTTCCTTAAGAATAAAGATTGAAGACTCTTAAATTACATTCACTTGCTAGACGAAGAATGAGGGGAGACATGATCGAAGTGTATAAGTGGAAGTTAGGTATTAATAAAGGGGGTATTAATAAGGTCTTGAGGATATCTCTCCAAGAGAGAACCCGCAGTAATGGATTTAAATTAAGAACATAAGAACATAAGAATGTAGGAACACTGCAGAAGGCCTACTGGCCCATACGAGGCAGGTCCTTATCAAAACGACATCTACCTAAAGCTACTCAAGAAATAACTCCTGTACCCCTTGACACCAATCAAACCCAGCCCCTCCCCACTCATATATTTGTCCAGTCTCTTCTTAAAGCTACCCAAGGTCCTAGCCTCTATCACCCCACTGGGAAGACTGTTCCACGCATCTACAACTCTGTTAGAAAACCAGTACTTACCTATGTCCTTTCTAAATCTAAATTTATCCAACTTAAATCCATTATTCCTGGTTCTTACCTGGTTCGACACCCTCAGTACTTTATTAATGTCTCCCTTGTTTATGCCCGTCATTAACTTATACACTTCAATGATATCTCCCCTCATTCTACGCCTCTCCAGAGAGTGGAGATTTAAGGCTTTAAGTCTATCTTCATACGGGAGGTTCCTTACACAGTAAATCATTTTAGTCATTCTTCTCTGTATGTTCTCTAATGAGTCTATGTCCATCCTGTAGTAAGGGGACCAAAACTGAGCAGCATAATCTAAATGAGGCCTCACTAGTGATGTATAGAGCTGTAAAATAACTTTTGGGCTTCTGTACTTATACTCTTGAGATAAATCCAAGTAATCTGTTGGCCTTGTTGCGCACATTAAGGCACTGCTGTCTTGGCTTTAGATTTCTGCTTACCATGACTCCCAAGGGCTTTTTCACATTCTGTATGACCAAGCTCTACTTCACCTAGATTATAGCTTCGAGGGTTATTTTCATTACCAAGGGCATGTACCTTACACTTATCCACATTAAACTTCATCTGCCATTTTTCAGACCAAGACATTAATTTGTTCAAATCGTCCTGGAGTTCATTGATATCCTCCTCAGAGTGGATTATACGGCCTATCTTTGTATCATCAGCAAACTTACTCATGTCACTAGTAATCCCTTCATCAAGGTCATTAATGTAAATTATGAACAGTAAAGGCCCTAAAACTGATCCTTGTGGAACGCCACTAGTGACTAATCCCCATTCAGATTTCACTCCATTAATGGTAACTCTCTGCTTTCTATTGGTAAGCCATGCCTCAATCCATGCTAGAACTTTACCTCCTATACCATGAGCTGCCACTTTTCTTAAGAGTCTCTTGTGAGGTACTCTGTCGAAGGCTTTACTAAAATCCAAATAAACAATATCATATTCCTTATCACTGTCAAACTGCCTCAAATGTTCTATTGAAGAAAAGTCAGTAAGTTTGTCAGGCAGGAACGACCTCTCGTGAATCCATGCTGAGATTCATTTATTAAGTTATGCTCTTCAAGGTGACTTCTGATAATGTCAGCTATAATTGATTCTAATAACTTGCCCACTATAGATGTCAGGCTTATTGGACGGTAATTTGAAGGAGTGGACTTATCTCCTGATTTGAATATAGGAACCACATTAGCCATCTTCCACAACTCCGGCACAACACTGGTAAGGATGGACGCATTGAATACACTCGTTAATGGCTGACTAAGCTCCATCTTGCATTCCTTAAGTACCCTTGAAAACAACTCATCGGGTCCCGGGGACTTACTTTGTTTCAGTTTGTCTATCTGTTTAATAACCATGTCCCTTGTGACAGTAATATTAGTTAACTTAAATTCATCAGGAACTAAATAATTGTTTATTTACTGGAATCTCATTTACATCTTCCTGTGTAAAAACTGACAAAAAATAGTCATTAAATAAGGAACACATTTCCAGTTCATTATCCGTCAGCTGTCCATTCCCAGATTTCAGAGGTCCTACTTTTCCTTCACCTTCGTCCTATACACTTGAAAGAACCCCTTTGGATTAGTCTTTGATTCATTAGCAACTCTAATTTCATAGTCACGTTTAGCCTTTCTAATCGCCCTTTTTACTTCTCTTTTAAGCTGAACATATTGGTCAGTAAGGTTAACCTCTCCCTCTTCTAAAGCGCCTATAAATTCCCCTTTTCTCCCCCTAATAGTGCTTTAGGCCTCCTGTTAACCCATTTGGGATCTTTATTATTAGACCTAAATTCTCTCTGGGGAATGTATATACTCTGGGCACTGTGTACATTTTTAAGAAAACAATCATAAAAGCAGATCCCTTCATATTCATAAGTATGATTATTGTCAATAAAATCATTAGCTAGATAACCCCAATCAAGATTAGACAGATGTTCCCTAAGTCCATTATAATCGGCAGAACGAAAATCAGGGATTTTTACGTGTTATCATTATTCTTGCATTCCCAATTTAATGCTAAAAGTGATGGATTTGTGATCACTTGCGCCAAGCTCTTCAGTGATCTCCAGATTATTCACGAGTGTTTCCTTATTTGACAAGACTAGGTCTAGCAAATTAATTACCCTGGTAGGCTCAGTTACACTCTGTTTCAGAAAAAAGTCCTGAACTGTTTCCATAAAGTCACTGGACTCTAGATTACCTGTCAAAGAATTCCAGTCAATTTGACTAAAGTTAAAGTCCCCTACTATGACTATGTTACTGTGTCCAGAAGCCCTAAACAATTTCGCCCCAAAGAAGTCTCCCTCTATCGTGATCCAAGCCTGGAGGTCTGTATATTACACCTAGAATTAGTTTTTCTTGACCCTCCACGAGCTCTACCCAAACAGACCTGTTACTGCTCCATCTATTTTATACCTGTTTTAATGCAACAATTAATATTTTCTCGAACATACAATGCACTCCTCCCCCCTTCCCATTACATCTATCCACATTGAACAACTTAAATCCCTGAATATTACACTCAGCAGTCATATCCGACTCTTTAATCATACCACGTTTCAGTTAATGCAATGATATCAAAGTTCCCAGCACATGCTACCAAACGTAGTTCATTAATTTTATTTCTTGCACTTCGACTGTTAGCATAAAATACCATCATATGTTTTTTCTTCTGCACATTTTTCCTATTCATCTTTGTTTTTACACAATTTCTGAAATTATCATTACCCAGAGTTACTCCATGACAGTTACTATTAAGATTCTTAATATCAGAGCATAAGTCAATATATCCATACTCATTATTAATCATTTCTAAACCCATACCTCTAACTAATCCTAGTTTAAAGTCCTAACAACCCCCCTCAACTGAGTTAGCAAGAAAACCCACACCTGCCCTGGATAAGTGAACCCCATCCCTGGCATACATGTCATTTCGGCCATAGAAGTTGTCCCAGTTGTCAATGAATGGTACTGCATTATCCTTACAGTGTTTCTCCAGCCAACAATTAATACCAATTGCTCTGGACAACCATTCATTACCAACACCTCTTCTTGGCAAAATGACACATATAACAGGGCGCCCCCCCTTCTTCCTAATTATGTCTATAGCTGTCCTGAACTTTCTAACTAAATCCTCACTTCTACGCTTGCCTACATCATTGCCTCCAGCACTGAGGCAAATAATAGGATTGATCCCATTACCATTCATGATATTGTCAAGCCGGCTAACAATGTCCTCCATCCCAGCCCCAGGAAAGCATACCCTTTGTCTCCTACTCCTGTCCTTCAAGCAGAATGCCCTATCCATGTATCTAACCTGGCTATCCCCAACAACAACAATATTCTTACCTTCCTTGTTGTCGTTCGTCGTGACGATCCCAGTAGTCGTCTCACATTCGTCGGGTAGCACCGAGAATGCGTTGGAGGTTTCCACAGGAGTTTCCACAGCAGTCCCTTTCTTCTTCATCGTTTCTGGCTTTCCATTCGTCTTCTTGATCGTCAACTTCGTCGTCCCCTGCTGTCCAGCCACTGACCACGATCCCTTCTTGACCTGAGGACTCGAAACAGGAGGACTACTACGAATCCTCTTGTTTTCCTCGGTCAATCGCCGTATCTCCATCTTCGCTGCCCTCAATTCTTCCTTAAGTTCTGGTAAAGTTAGATAAGTTAGATTTAGAAAGGATATAGGAAAGTATTGGATTGGAAATAGGGTAGTTGATGAGTGGAACAGTCTACCTAGTTGGGTTATTGAGGCTAAGACTTTGGGTAGTTTCAAATTTAGGTTGGATAAATACATGAGTGAGAGGGGTTGGATTTGAGTGGGACTTGCACATCAGAGCTTATTTCTTGGGTAGCATTAAGGATTGGGTTGGGCAAATGTTTTGTTAGTGGGATGAATTGTAAAGGAGCTGCCTAGTATGGGCCAACAGGCCTGCTGCAGTGTTCCTCCTTTCTTATGTTATGTTCTTATGTTAATTTCTGGAATCTCATTTATGTCTTCCTGTGTAAAAACTGAAACAATTGGCCTTAACAATGGGCCTAAAACTGATCTCTGTGGAACGCCACTTGTTACAGATCCCCACTCAGATTTAACCCCATTTATGCGCACTCTCTGTTTCCTAATTAATGAGCCATGACTCGATCCATGACAGCATTTCCCCCAATGCCATGAGCAGCTACTTTCTTCAAAAGTCTCTGATGTGGTACTCTATCAAAAGCCTTACTAAAATCTAAATAAAACAATATCGAATTCTTATTCTGATCAATGGCCTCAAAAGCTTTGCTGAAGAAGGTTAATAAATGAGTTAGGCAGGAATGGCCCCTGGTGAAACCATGTTGAGTATCATTAATCAAATTATGCCTATTGAGATGGCTTCTTATATTATCAGCTATAATTTTATTATTATTATCACACTGGCCGATTCCCACCAAGGCAGGGTGGCCCGAAAAAGAAAAACTTTCACCGTCATTCACTCCATCACTGTCTTGCCCGAAGGGTGCTTTACACTACAGTTTTTAAACTGCAACATTAACACCCCTATAATTGACTCTAGTAATTTGCCTACAATTAAGGTTAGGCTTAATGGGTGGTAATTTGATGGTAACGACTTGTCCCCTGCTTTAAAAATAGGAATTACATTAGCCATCTTCCGCATATCAGGCACTAGACCTGTTTGAAGAGGATTGTGAAGGACCTGCCTAGTATGGGCCAACAGGCCTACTGCAATGTTCCTCCTTTCTTATGTTCTTATTGGAGACTTGTTTGTGTGAGGGAGGGATGGCAAGTTTATTGTTGGAGAATATGACAGTAATATCAACTCTACAGCTTATTTATCTATCACAATTCAACTAATATGACATAATAAACAATACTAATGACATAGAAACATGGAATATACTCTAGAATGAATAAAATAAGTCATGTATGTCACGAGAGGTGTTGTGTTGTGTTGTTGTTGGGAAAAAAGGGGCCACTGAAGTAAGCCGTCCAAATTGGGGGGTAAAGCCAGCAGAGGCAGCGGTTTTTTTTGAAAAGCCCATTAACCCAAAAAAATTTGGGGGATTTGGGTTAAAATTGCTAAAATCACTAAAAAAGACACCCTCTACCCCACCCCCACCTTTAAACTATTAAAATGCTACCACCTTAAGAACATAAAAATGAGGATCACGCAGCAGGCCAGTTGGCCCAAAATGGGCCAGGTCCTTTAAAATCCATCCCCCTAAAAAAACAATTCCCCAAACCCCAATTTTTTCAATACTACCCAAGGAAAAAAAGCTTTGATAACTACCCCTCATTGCAAGCCCCACTCAAAAAAAACCCCCTCTCACCAAAATTTTTAAATTCCAACCTAAATTAAAAATTTACCCGAACCCTACCCTTTTAAATATATAAAAACCCCAGTTTTAAACAACTACTTTTAAACCACTATTACAACGGGAAAACCATCACTCCCACCATAAACCCCTATCAAAAAACTGGTTCTACTCTACCCCCAAACCACCTTCATTTTTTTTTTTTTCAAAACTTTTTTCTTAAAATTGTGTGTTTCTCCACATTCTTTCCCAAAAGGGGCGGGCCCACTAAAAAGCTTTTTTTGGACCCCAGGGTGAATTTTTTAAGCATTTTGCAAACATTTAAAACGAATGGAATTTATGAAATGTATTGTATAAACTCTTTGGGGATCATCCTAAACTCTTGAAAACAATGGCACACGGGGCGGGGAAAAGGATGGAGGGGGGGCCGGGGGCCCTGTGTGTACCGGCCCGGACAAAACCTTTTTTGCGAGTAAATTTTCGTTAGCGGTCCTTTGTTTATATGAAAATACCCCTATGTTTTCCAAATCAAACAAATTCTTGAGAATTCCGTTATCGGGGAAAACCCTGTCCCGGGGACCCCTGCATACCGTTGGCATAACATAACGTTAAGCCCGGGCAAAACCGATACTTTTATCACTAAGATTTTGCCTCGCTACCGCTAAAAAAACCCGCTCAAAAGCTATTCGTCCGAGACGCTTTTATGTTTAGGCCTGACCACCCCATGTTTGCCTTGGGGGTTTTTCCCGGGAGAGATTTGAGGGTTTAAAAGCCCCCGCGGCCCCCGGGCTGTGACCCCGGGGGTCCTTGTGGTTTACGCCTGACAACCAGGCTTTTGGGTGCTGGCTGCACGCAAAACCCCCCCCTACAGCCCCCAGCCCCGGGTGATTAAACTGGGCTTTAAGGGGCTTGTCCAGGCCAGTTTTTAAAACTTTTCCAGGGGGTTGGTTGGTTAAACCCCCCCTTTTGTGTGCTGGGAGGCAGTTGAAAAAAGTCTCGGGCCCCGCACTTAAATTTTATGGTCTCTTAACGTCTAAATGACACCCCTGTTTTTTTGGGGGGTGGTGAAACGTCCCCGCCCAAATCCTTTTTTCTTTCGTAGTGAGGGATTTTCGGGTGCAAGTTCGGACTTTGTTTCCCCCAAAGGGTTTTCCAGGGGGTTTTAAATCATGGATCTCTCCCCCCCTGCGTTCCAGGGGAAAACCCGGGTTTTGAAAAACCCCAAGCGCTCCCCTAATTGAGGGGTTTTATTTTCCGTTTTTTTGGGGGCGCCCCTGAAAGTTCTCTGTACTTTTTTTAGGGCGGCAATTTCACCTGCCTTGAAAGGTGCGTTAGAGTGCACAATATTCCAGCCTTTAAAAAAAAACCAAATGACCTGAAGAGGGGTCTCATGGGCTTTGGGGCCCCCCGTTTTTTAAGGTTTCATTTTCCATCTGTCATTTTTCAGGGAGATGGATTGTTTCAATGTTAAGGGCCTTGGGAAAGGGAGATCCTCCCACTTTAAACAACCCAGGTCTTTGACGTTTGGGGTTTTTGCTTTATTTTGTGGGCCCGAAAATTTTTTTTTTGTTCTCTGATGAAGATTTAATTTCCCCCATGGGTTTTCCATTTTCTGAGTAATTGAAATTTCTCCTTTGTTTTTAACTTCATATTTTTTTTTCTGCAACCCACGAAAGATTTGGGTTTAAAGGGCCGCCTGGGGCCCTTTCAGTGTCTGCCCTTTGGGAAAACACTGTCATGCAGATTCGGGGGTCATCTGCAAAAAGGGGGGGCACAAAGCTGGGCTGACATCCTTTTCTATGTCGGATATGAGGATGAGGAACCCAAAATGGGGGCTAGTATGTGGCTTTTGGGAAAAGAGCTTTTTTAAACCCTAGCGGGCCCCGGAAATTTACTTTTTTTTACGACACCTCTGTGTTCTGGGTTTGTGAGGAAAATTTTTAGATCCCTCGACCGACTTTTTCCCGTTATTCCCTTTTGCGCGCATTTTTTTGCGCTATTCGCCTTTGGGCAAACTTGTCGGGAAGGCTTTTGCAAAGTCTGTATATATTAATCTGCATTTTTTTGTCTTCTAGTGATTTAGGGGCCTTTTTCGTTGTGATCCAGTAGTTGAAGGGGCAGACAGGGCGACCTGTTCTAAACCCCTTTTTGCCCTGGGGGTTTTGGGAAATATGGGTTTTTAGATGGGGGGGATCTTTTTTTAGGACCCTTTTAAAGATTTTTATGTAAGGGGGTTTTTTAGTGATTTGGTCTGTAGTTTCCCTTTTCCGTTGCTTTACTGCCCCCCTTTGTGGAGTGGGGCTATGTCTGTTGTTTTTAGTAACTGAGGGACGACCCCCGTGTCCATGCTCCCTCTCCATAGGATGGAAAAGGCTCGTGATAGGGGCTTCTTGCAGTTCTTGATGAACACAGAGTTCCATGAGTCTGGCCCTGGGGCAGAGTGCATGGGCATGTCATTTATCGCCTGTTCGAAGTCATTTGGCGTCAGGATAACATCGGAATAGGCTTGTGTTAATCAAATTTTGTGGCTCTCTCATAAAAAAATTCATTTTGATCTTCGACTCTCCGTCTGGTTAGCGGCTTGCTAAAAACTGAGTCATATTGGGACTTGAGTAGCTCACTCATTTCCTGTTGTCATCTGTGTAGGACCCATCTTGTTTAAGTAGGGGCCCAATACTGGACGTTGTTCTCGATTTTGATTTGGCATAGGAGAAGAAATACTTTGGGTTTCTTTCAATTTCATTTATGGCTTTTAGTTCTTCCCGCGATTCTGACTCCTAAAGGATTCTTTTAGCTTAAGTTCGATGCTTGCTATTTCTCTGACCAGTGTCTCCCTGCGCATTTCAGATATATTGACCTCTTTTAGCCGCTCTGTTTATTCTTTTCCGTCGCCTGTAAAGGGAGCGCTGTCTCTTTCTATTTTACATCTACTCCTCTTTTTCTTAGAGGAATAAGCCTTGTGCATACATCGAGTGCCACCGAGTTAATCTGTTCTAGGCATAAGTTTGGGTCTGTGTTGCTTATATATCTTCCCAGCTTATATCGGTTAGGACTTGGTTTACTTGGTCCCTCTTTATGTTTTTGTTATTGAAGTTGAATTTGGTGAATGCTCCCTCGTGACTAGTCTCATTTTGTCGGTCTGGGGCTCCACGCATACATGTCTGAACCTCAATTATGTTGTGATCTGAGTATATTGTTTTTGATATGGTGACATTTCTTATCAGATCATCATTGTTAGTGAAGATGAGGTCTAGTGTATTCTCCCAGTCTAGTAGGCTCTATTATTTGCTGGTTTAAATTGAATTTTGTGGCAGGAGATTTAAAAGCTCGTGTGAGTGTGAGTTTTCATCAGAGCTGCCTCCTGGTGTTATTACTGCAACAATATTATTTGCTATATTCCTCCATTTTAGGTGCCTTAAGTTGAAATCCCCCAGGAGCAAGAGTTGGGTGCAGGAGCTGGAAGATTTTCCAGACAGTGGTCAATTTTTAACAGCTGTTCCTGGAAATTGCTGGGATGTTGCATCCAGAGCTTGTAGACTACCACAATGACTAGGTTTTGGTTATCGACCTTTACTGCTAAAACTTCCACTACGTCATTTGAGGCATTAAGCAGTTCTGTGCAAACAAGTGACTCTGCAATGTACAGGCCAACCCCCCCCTTTTGCCTGTTCACTCTGTCACATCTGTATAGGTTTTAACCTGGGATCCATATTTCGTTGTCCAAGTGGATCCTTTATGTGGGTCTCAGTGAGAGCCGCGAACATTGCCTTTGCCTCTGCAAGCAGTCCACGGATAAAGGTATTTTGTTGTTTGTTGCTGGCTTTAGACCCTGTATATTTGCAAAGAAGAATGTTATCGGACTGGTGGTATTGTTGGTACTGGGGGGGGGATTTTTTTTCCGGCATTAGTATCTGTATCTGTTGGTTTGGAGTGGAGGCCATCGACTGTGGTTCCACTCCAGGAATGACTGGATTTGGTGTACGATTTCTGCCATTTCCTGCCATTTTTTTTTCCTTCCTGGCACTAAAAACCTCTCCCTCTTGAGTGGCTGTGGCTACCCAGGTTTTTCCCATGGCCTGGATGTTTGTATCTTTTTGTCCCTCTTAGATGGTATGCCTGGCAATTTAAGTTATAGCACAGTCTTTCCTGTACTGAAGAGTACACATTTCAGGTGTGAAAAAGCTTACAGGAAGGGAGTTTGCATTTTCCTGTTGTCATATGGGCATGACATTTTCTAGGGTTGTCATAGTTGCATGTCCCATCTGTTTTTCCAGATTTCCCATGCCAGCAGATACCAAGTGCATAGTTAGAGCACAGGCTTGGTTTCCACTTGCCTTGGGTTTCTGTGACTGTATTCCCGTTGTGCATGTTTCCCTGTCTTTCCCCTATCCTCCCTAGCCCAACAATGGAGCTCCCACCAGTTGTTTTTGGTAATTTTCCTCACTATTGCTATTGGGGTCCTCTTGTTTGCTATTTCTGCGGTATTTCTAGTTTGCAATATTGGTTTTTATCTTATCTTTGACTACACTTGTTTCCCTACTATGGCTCCTGTCCTCTATGAGGTCATTTATATGTATTTCCTTCCTGCGTATAATTCCGACTACCTGGACAAAATCTCCAGCTTCACCTTTCTGCTCCCAGGGCAGTTCCCAGCTTCACCATTTTGTCCCCAGGCGCACCTC